>OMOT01060931.1:7081-17984 GCA_900312575.1 Acanthochaenus luetkenii | reverse complement strand
CAGCATGCCATAGTCCCATACCTTACCAAATACATAAATACAAATACAATACAACTTCCACACACACACACACACACACACACACACACACACACACACACACACACACACACAAACATAACAAACACATATCTCAGACCATAATGGGATTGTGGGATTCCTCCAGAGTGCTGCCCGGGAGGTCGACTTCTTTATTGTTCAATGCTTTAACATCATGGGAGTTGATTTTGTGCTGACCTGGAAGATTAGCTGAACCCTGGGTGGAAGGCCAGATAACAGCCCCCGATATCCTATTTAATCACATGTATTTTATTGCTGAAGAAAAACGTCTGCTCCAATACTGGATTGCACTCTCGTACCGTCCTGTGCATCTACATGTTGACAGAATAGAGGTTTATGCACATTGTATATTTAACGATGAAGGTCTTGGCCATGCCACTGTTGAAAATGACTCAACCAGAGACAAAAGACCAATCCCATCATGACTGGTGCCAGTGCCAATAGGGCAACCCTCCAGTACTACAATAGGCCCTGGCTCTGATGCATGTAAGGGAGGCACTCAATATGAACTTATCTGCAGAATACCATGCTGAAAATAAGCGATAATAATGCCAAAGCTTCTTTGTCTGCATGAAAGAAGCATGGGACCAGCAATGGGGAGCAGCGGCCAGTTTGACTTCCTAATAATGGACTACAGCCAGAACCCGTACAATCACTCAGAGCTGGATTCCCAGTGCACAAGCTCTCTCTCACACACACACACACATTCAGTTGAACAAAAGCTGGTCAGACCTCTGCAGTAGCTGAACCATTATCGTTTGTTTAGTCCAGCTGCACTTGAATTGACAGTGACCCAGAGCTATGGGGAGGATTAAAGACCTGCGCTCAGTCCAACACACATTGTACCAGCTGCACTGATTTTCGCTCACATTCTCCGTTTATATGTCAGGCACAAAAAACATCCAGTTCCCTCCCGTTTCACATAAAGGCCCTCTGATTCCCCAGTTCTCCCCACTCTTGCGCTTGTGGATGCAATCTGTTTGCTGTTTTTCTTCCAGCCAATTGACTCTGCCCCTCGCTGTCCAGGCAAATTATTTGACTGCCCTGCCGCAGGGGTCAAAGTTGAAAGCTCGGTGGGCTGTTGATGAGAGGGGCGAAGGTCTGTGCTCTGCTCCCGCTCCTTTGCGTGCTCCACCAAGGACATGGAATTATATTTATACCCCGGCTCAGTCCCCCATCTACCCCGCTGCCTCCTTCCGTGGTCACAAAGCACAAGAAGGAGAGTATGTGTATTTGTGCGCGTATAGTATGTGCGTTAAGCAGGCCCGGAGTGTCTGCAGATTGAATTAGGCCGTAGATCACCGTCGACAGGGCTGAGGCTGTCATTAGCGGGGAACAGGCTGCTTTATGGGGTCACGGTCCTGTGGTTAGTGTATGTGAGTGCTAGAAATGTCCTCTAGATATAGATTGGCCTGTGGATGGAACTGCAGAAAGCTTGAAGGCAGAGCCACCACACAAATTGTAGAAAATGTCAGTGACTGTGTGTGCGTGTGTATGAACTGAATATGCACTTTATGTTCAATACCTTGTATGCGACCTCCATCCCCCCCCCAAAAGTAATAGGTGCAAATGTTTTTTCTCGCCTAAATACATGTATGCGTAATAAGAGTGTGAGAGATTGGGAAGCATATGCAGTGAAAACCACAACACAATCAGGTCTGTAAAAATGAAATATTTTAATTGGTGGCTTGATGATTAATTCTTGCAATCATAAGAAACAAACCCAGAATTATGCATACAGGAGCCAGAGACAGATTGCACACCACTCCAAAAACACATCTCTATCACATTCTTTTAAACACGTGTTTAAAATAAAAAATTAAATAAAAAAGGACAATGTTAGCGATGCCTGGGTTGGTTCATTTTCACAAAGGAAAGGCTGTTAAGACATCAGATATACATAGTGTTGAGACATAACATGTTTGAATATAGCTTTACAGCATCCATTTCTGGAATAATTTCAGTTAAAGGATTCATTTTTCCTTCACACGTGGTTTTTGGGTACAGGGGTGCTTCTGAGGACTAGGTGCATGTTGCCTTCAAAGATCCAATCCAGAGCTGCTTCTAGTCTGATGGTTGCTTGAAGGTTTACCATCGAAATTGGAGCGGCCAATGAGCGGCCAATTACACGCAACCGGTCGTAGCTCATGCGGCACAGATACACAGCTCCACAACATCACGAGTAAGCAGTTTGGGCTGAAAATAAAACACATTAAACACCGATCAATCTTGAGAGTAAGAGAGTGGTGCTGTTCTACAGTTCTGGATCAGGCCTTTAACCACTAATACAGAACCAGACATTGGTTTGGATATGATCCTAATACAAGTAGGTCTGACTCTGAAAAGGAGGTCATGGGCAAAATGCCTCGAGCCCCTATGGTGTCAAGTCTCTAGTCTCTGCCTCAAGAATACAATGAAGGGGAAGTCACTGTGAGAAGAAAAAACAGATCTCTCATTCCATATCCATTTTCCCTGTCCCTTTCAAGGCTACACAAAAAGCAGCATATTGACTCTGGATGTGTCCTAATAACTTTCATTATCCCGGTTCATCCTCTCTCCTTCCCCCCATGAGGCATCTCTGATCTGAAAGGAGCTTATCAGAAAGAGAGACGTGGTGATTTGTTGAAATGTAACAAGGGGGACGGTGGACGGCCAAGTTGTCGGTTTCCCTCAGTTCCGACCTAAAATCTAGTGTTAACAGCAGGACGCAGCACGTTATTTATGTTAAGACAGAGGAAGCCATTCCCCTGTATCCACCCTATAATTGCCCTCTGGATGGCACCAAACCACGCATTCAGCACGAGTCGATCACATAGGTTTCTCTTTCCCTTCCCTTGCATTGACTTCCTCATAGGTTTCTCCCCCCCCCCATAATGTATTTTGCTCAAATTCTTTTGTCGTTTGTAGATTTTGCAAACAAGGATGAAGACAAGTCACAAGGAAATATTTGAGATAAATGAGGATTTCAGACAATTCTAGTAATAGAGAGGAGACAAGAAAGGGGGAAAAGGGTAGGGAGAGGACAGCAGAGAGTATTGACTTGGAGCACTGCGATGGTCACACCGCTGTGGGAGGGACTAAACTGCCTCCCTCCACCCCAAAAAATAAAAAAGGTAAGATATTGGTCATGGAACCAGTCACTCACTCACAAACACATCAGGCATTCTCTCTCAGTCAGACATGCATACTATTTACAAAGGCATACACATATGCCATTCAAAGGCATAATGTGCATACTATTTACACACACGTACACAACCAAAACACACGCGAGCTCACACAAGACATCCACTCAGACACGCACACAAGTAGTCAGAGAAATTACTGTAGTATAATGCAGACATATTATCTGGCAATAGTTACGATGTCCATGGAGTTACACATGATCCCAGTACATAGAGGCACAACTACCTCGCCTCCATCTGTTCCTTAGGGTGAAACCAACTAAAACAAAATACCTCTTACATGAATACTCTACCTACAGGTCACCAGCGCTGTGTGCTCTTTCAGTAGGTGCGATGGTTGTTTGAGACTGCAGCTCTTGGTCAGAAAACAAAAAACGGAAAATGCCACCCGCTATATTAAAGGAATGCGCCGACATTATGGGAAATAAGCGTATTTCCCATATTACCCGTAGTCAGACGAGAAGAACGAGACCAATTCAGCACGATAGTCCATGTAGAACCGCATCTGTGTTGTTGCAGGTTAGCAACATTAGCATTTTAAATGGCTGCAGAGGAGATCAAACTAGCTTCACAGCAATGAGGGTAAAAACCAACCAGTCCAGCTCTTTTCTTCTTCTCCAATCGTCATAAATAGATGAGTCAAATCGTTAAAATAGGTTGACTTTGAAGAAGCAGGACTTTTACCCTCATTGCTGTGAAGCTAGTTGGATCTCCTCTGCAGCCATTTAAAATGCTAATATTGCTAACCTGCAACAACGCAGATGCGGTTCTACACGGACTATCGTGATTAATTGGTCTCGTTCTTCTCGTCTGACTACGGGTAAGATGGCAAATAAGCTTATTTCCCAAAATGTCGGCGTATTCCTTTAAGCACTCACATTGCCATGGTGACCAGTAGTTCCAGAACTCCCGTTTGAGCATTTGTCTGGGTTAAGGCTTCCAAAGCGCTTGCCGCTTAAACAGCATGGTTTCTGGCACCAACCTATAGTAGACTCACACCTCTCCTGGCTCTGATTTCTTCACACTTATGTGAAATTCAGTTATATAATTGGCTGTCATTCTCTGCAGGACTGAGAGGCACACAAAAAATAAGACAAAAAAAAGAGACAGAAATAACAAACTAGTTAAGCAACAAGCACATTGGGAACCTCTAACAGAGAAACAGGCCACTTTTTTGATGCAAGGCTTCAGTAATGGCTATGGTCCATTGTACGTCCATCCAATCCATTAGCTTTGATTTATAAAACAAATAAAAATAAACAAATAAAGGAATCACTTTTCTTTAGGCAGCAATATTGGTCTCAGTGTTATTACAATTCTGCTTTAAAAAAAGCATAAAACACAGAAAAATAAAAATGACACCGTCACCATTCATGACAGAGTTCATGGTTGAAATGGAGGCCGATTTTCTTTTTAAGCAAAAGGCTTTATTACACAACTTAGTCCAACTTTCTTTCTTTCAGGTACAGTGTTTCTTCTGTACCAACGCCATTTGCTTTGTTCAGTTCAGCCAATAGGATACTTTCATAGTGTTCCCAGTTCCTTTGCGATTGGCGCATTCCATCCAGGAAGTACACTGGTCCTTTGCGAGGATTAGTGGGAATTCACAGACTTAATTATATTTTCTCATGCTCCATATCAGGCCACAGAGAATGAGCGGCACACAAGAGGAGGGGGTGGCGGAGAGATGGACGAGATAGTTGGTTGTCAGCAACCCTTGAAAATATCCCTCCCCTACTCAGTCAGTAACGATGATGGGAAGGATGGAGAAAATGGGAGAAGGGGGGGAGAGGGCAAGCAAATGCTAAGAACAACTGGGCAAATCTCAAAAACATGAGCTGATGCAATCGACCAAAGCCCAGGTCTCCATGGCAACCACTGGGTCTGTCACCCCCCAAGGCCTAACTCTCCGGTAATGTCTGTATGTCAGTCAGTGGGATCTTTGATGCAGGCCCCACCCTCTGTGTGTGTTTGTATGAAAGTATGTGTGTATATGGGTATGTGGCTCACATCACGTATGCATGTCTATGCGTTTGTTCTCATTCTGCTGCTACCAACGGTTGATAATCTGGTTCATGTAGTCCTCGGTGGGGAGCCGGTTGCCCGCCTCCTCTGTTCTCCCTCCCTCCTCGGCCTCCTCCTTCTCCACCCTCTCCCCTTCTCCGTCCTCCAGCATCAATGCAGAGCTCTGCCTGCTGCGGGAGGGCCAGAGGCTGACGCCCAGGTGGTTCTGATGCATGTGGTTCTTGATGCGCTGCTGCCATCTCTCCTGCTGCCTGGTGAACTGGTAGCGCTGCTGGAACAGGTCCCTGGCATAGTCGTACAGCTCCATGTCCAGCTCGTTCAGCTCCTCTATATGCTGGACCTAAGGGGGAGGGGAGCATACGCTATGTTTATTCAGGTTCCCACGAGTTAGCTCTGAGGCGACAGGTATTCTTCCTTTGGTACACAAAACAACAAGGTGACAGTCAACATGTCGTCCACCACGAACGATGTAGTCACCCTCACAGCCTATCGGTAACAAATGTCACCTTGTTCTGACCTGTAATTGTAGCGCACCCTTTGGGCCTATCAGTGTAATTTTGCTGAAGCACAGTGGTGCCATGCATTACGATTAGTCAAAATATGGATGAACAAAGGAACAATGTAGCTCCTTGTCCAACCAGTGTTTGGTAAACGTCACAACGTGGTAGTGAAATGCATCACTCCCGAAAGTTATCTCAAAATCTGATCAGTTGTGTCCTAGATATTGTGCGTGACACATGAACAAACAAAGGAATGTTAGATCTAGCGCTGCAACGAATAGACTAAATCGATTGTACACATTTTTGGATGGGGATCTTTATCGCCGATGCGTCACACATCTTTAGATTTGTAGGCTGTATCAGGGCTGCATACATGAAAGACATGTCTTAATGACAGTCAACGATGCAGACAGGACCTGCGAGACATTCACAAAAGACTGCGAGTTTCAAAACAAAGTCCATGAATATTTCAGCTCTACAGCAGTAACACCTCTGTAGAATATAATGGACTTCTTAAACAGCTCCAACATTTAAAACCAAAGTATCCTGGAGCCACTTCTGAAATTGATAGTAGTTGGTGAGTAATGGTATTTATGCTATCTGGCTATCAGTGGTGGAGTAACTTGACTACAGACCTTATATGTGCTGACAGCTTTGGTTAGTTATGGTTAGGTAACTACTAACCTGAGAGGATAAGGATAACAGACAGCTCTCATCTCTTTATAAAATAGCCATACATCCATAATCTGCTATTTCCTTTGCCACTAAATGAATAGTTATGTGAAGAGTATTTTACAATTTTGAATTAAAGAAAAATGCTCAAATAACAGTTACACAATGTTGAAGAACAAGCCCAAAGTTAAAGTAGTAAATTAATGTGCTCTCACTACTTGTACACACAGAGAACCCATGGCATTTACAGGCATGAAATTACTGAATAAAAGTAATTAATGCATTTCTATATTATCAACACGTAAGACAATATTATTCTTCCATAACATACAATTATGATACTTTACACATTTTAATGAAGTATAAAAATGTTCTTCCTGTCTTCCTAGTAACAAACAAATGTTTATAGATGATTTCTCCTCAGTTAGCAGAAGTCTTGACAAAGAGCTCAATAAAGCTGAGCTGCTCGATTAATTCATATTTTGTTATGACTAACATTCCTACGAAAATAACCGTTAGATTAATCGATTACCAAAATAATCGGAAATAGGGGAAGAGAGAGAAATAGAGAGAAGTTTGTACAATATCTGCTCTGGCTTCTACTGGGACAGAGAAACAGAGACAGAGGGAGTCTGTATGCAATATGTGGAGCAAGATACCAGAAATATGTTTGATGTTAGGATGTGCGCTGTAGCTAGTAAATGGAGGGGGAAATGTTTTAAATTAAGAAAATCCTTTAGAAATATGTGATGGACTGGTGTGTATCATTTACGAGCAATGTGTGCGAGGGGGAACAGAGGGGAAACGACGCGGTATAAGAAAATGTGAGATGTTTGATCGACAGCACATGGAACACAGGCAGAGAGCAAGAAGAGAGCCCTGACCCGACATTCATTAACACAAAGACTTCCTATATCACAGAATGGTGGTCAAATCATTCATAAACCAGTTTCAATTAAAAAGTACTCATTGAGGCCATGAAGCCAGGAGGGTATAAGTGGGCTTTGAATAGCTTTACAGGAGTCAAAATAAACATATTTAATTCTCTCCCCTCCCTACTGGTTTTGATGTATAAATCACCAGTGAGCTGTGTACTGGAGGGTATTTTTTGCTGGCAATTGAGCCGAAAGTGTGAAGCACATCTTTGAGGCTTCCGTTTTTAACTGTAACATGTTTTGTTATCCTTAGATAGTGTCATCCCTACTAATTTCACAGCAATATTGGACCACAGTGTTTCCTTTCTCTGTTTATCTCTTTTGCCCATCTTCTATTTCTCTGTCTTTTTCCTCAGATTATCATATTACTTATTTTGAAATGTTTATTTAAATTTTTTTATCTGTCTGTAACTGAATGTGAATGAAAATGAAAATACAACACATAATATAATTCTCATATTTACTCGCCTAGGCTCTGAAGAGCTTTCTCTCCTGTGTCTCTTCTAATCTGTCTCCCGTACTACTTTCCCACAGTCTGAATAAAGCACAAAATACACTAAAGGTGACTGGCCTGCCCCACTAACCGTAGCATTGTCCAGGTCCACCCCGGCGGCCCGGGTGCTGTTGTACTGCATGAAGGGCCTGATGAAGCGCAACCTGAAGGTTCGTTCAAACAGGAACTGGGTTTTCCTCTGGTACTCTGTCAGGCCGTAGAAGGCCATATCTCGCAGGTTCTTCTTGGCCGAGTCCAGTAGAAGCTGGGCCCTCTTCTTCTCAGGAACTGTGGACATGTTGTAGCAGCCGACAAGGCTCAGGTCCGCTAGCATTCGCACCTATAGCCAGGGGGAGAGGAGGAGGCGGTTATAGAAATGATAGTGTATGTGTGTTAAAAGGCAGCAGGGTGTTAGAAGAAACTATGCTTCAGCTTGAGGACCCGTGTTCAAGCCCTTGTGTCGGCAAGCATCTGCCCTGCTGAAGTATCCATGAGCAAAGACACTGAATGCGTGTGCGAGTACGTGTGCACTCACATGTGTGCTCGAGCGCATTTGGTATATGTGTGAGTGAGTCGGAATTTGAGAAAGGACAAGCTAACGGATGAATTTCTCCCTCAGGCGGATCAATAAGAGGATCCCAAAAGCACGTGCGAGAGAGTTGTGTGTTTTTGATTCTGTCTGATTGTCTGTGAGAGAAAGCAACAACCCTTGGGGATGTGTGTGCGTTCACAGTGTGTTTCAAACTCCCTACCTGTCTGTTGTTGGCCAGGTTGTAGGGACAGTCCATGAACTGCTGCAGGGTGCAACCGGACCAGTCGGAGCCCTCGTAGCAGGAGGGCAGCTCCTCGGGCGTCGGAGTCCGTCCGTCGCACATGTGCAGGGAGGTTTTCCACGTGGCTCCCCGCTGCACATGCCTCCACTCGCTGAGGTAGCGAGACACCGGGTCCCTCAGCAGAGTGATGTAGTAGAACTTCCTGTTAGGGGCAGATGGATGTTGGGGTAGGAGAGAACGGGGCAGGAAAAAGAGGGAGAAAAAGGGACATAGGGGAAAGAAGGGGTGTGGAATTAGATGGAAAGGGTCAGGAGAGGAGAAGAGGGAGGGGAAATACAGACAGCAAAAGCAAAAGGGAGAAAGGAATAGGGATAACAGATATTCAAACAGGGGGAAACAGAGGGACGAGGAAGAGAAGAAGAGAGATTTTGATTAAAACTACTGCCTCACTTGGACAGAAAATTGCTTTTGACATGGGCACAATCAATAAAAAAAAGAAAAAGAAGAACATTCAATAAATACAGTGCATAAAGGACACAGAAATAAAAGCAGCAGCACCATATCCCATAAGCTTGTATGCAATGTGTTTCGAAGGTGCAGATGGAGACTTTATTGACTGTTCATCGTTATTTTTAATGAATGATTTCTTGTTAGTGGTCTTCCTGGCCAATTGAACATCACCGCATCATGTGTAACTCCTCAGTTAACCATGTGGTGGCACTGTTTACAATGGTTTGCTGCAGCAGTTCATTTTCGATCCACATAACTCAATGGGAGGAATGCCTACAGAGGTTGTTGTACTTAATGCAATATTTACATTTACTGGAGGAGGCCTGTGATACACAAAGGCCATATGGGCAACAGACAGGTAGTCAAACTATAATGGGAGGGCGGAGGAGGAGGGAGACTGTTGATTTGTCAGGCAGAGGATCAGGTCAGTGTTCAGGCCACTGTGCAGGAAAAGAAACTGCTGGCACAAGCACATCTCCCTCTCTAACACACACTGCAAACATCCTCGTGTCTCAGATTCAGACACACACACACTGAGCAAACATCCTCTCTCTCTCTTTCACACACCAAATATTAGGTCTGCCTCTGAGAGATGACTCATACCGCATTTGAGATTTGGATGGGACTGTGGTGTGTGTGTGTGTGTGTGTAATGTAATGGTGCATAGCACAGTTCGATGTCTCCCCAGAGGGGGCCCTCCCACCAGAGCTGAGACTTTTCCAGGCCTTTACACTCCAGCTAATTACTGCAGCCTAATCAATCAACACATCCTCATTAACCAGCCACACATGCAACCTGTGTGTGTGCAGTGTGGCATGGATTTTACGTGCAACACACACACACACCACAGTCCCACCCTAATATACAAGTACACACACGCACACGCACACACAGCCCTCCCCTTCTCTCCTGGGCTTGCATCACATCAGAGGAATGTTTGCAGAGAATTTTGTGTACTGACAGGACTCTACGAAATGGGCCGTTCCACACAATCCACCCCAAAAACACACACACTCTACTTCCATCGCTAAATCTTTGGCTGCCACTACAAAGCTCACACAGCAAAGGATGAGGGGGTGTTGAGTGGACACAAAGCCACAAGTGTAAATCTCCTAGTGGCACGAACGGTAGTACTTTGGATTTTAAAATGAACTGGCTAAACCCTCAAAATCTAGCGGCAGAAGGGAGATCCTGGACAATAAGATAAACAAACCCTAAATCTAATGGCAGCAGGGAGATGCTGCACAACAAAACAACCACACCCTAAATCTAGTTGTAGTACGGAGATCCCTGACAATGAAACAACTGAACCCTAAATCCAGTAGCAGCGGGGGGATCATGGGCAATGAAACAACCAAACCCTAAATCCAGTGGCAGTTGGGAGATCCCAGGCAACGAACCAAACAAACCCTCAATCCAGGGACAGCAGGGGGATCATGGCCATGGAAACAAGTAGCTGAACTCTAAATCCCATCAACCTAAACCTGTCTCATCCCCGATCTAATCAAAAGCAGGGTGGGGGAAGCACATCAGGGCACATTATGGAGATTCATGTGACGACATCTAGATTCCTGACACTCCCCAAAGCGCTGTGTGTGTGTGTGTGTCTGAGTGTGTTTAAGTGAGAGTATGAGAGTGAGAGTGTGTGTATTAAATCAGTGATGACATTTCCCCCCTCTTGGCTTCTATCCCCACTGAAAAAAACCCACACAGAACGATCTGGTCCTATCTGGAGAGACAAGGAGGAGAG
>OMOT01060930.1:0-10998 GCA_900312575.1 Acanthochaenus luetkenii | reverse complement strand
TGTATTTGTTCTGTCCCTCTGAGGAGGAAAGGTTCTGCCTTCCTTTCCATCTTCCCTCCTCCCTTCCTGACACCCACCACTTCTCCTTCAGCAAACCTCTCACCTGTCTAACTGGAAGCCAGGGTGCCAGTGCCCAAGGACTAGTGGAGAGTGCAGCTGCCTTCTCGGTGCCCCATGCTAGCCAGGTTGGCATGCACTCCACAACTGGATCTGAAGTGGCCGTTGACATTTTTACTGGCGTTTATTTTTGTTGTATTTTGGTAAATAAGTCTTGTAAGCGCTCATTCATTCATGTAGTTTTTTTTCTTCTTCTTTTCTTTGTATGATGTAGTAACTATTTCTGTCATGATATTTGTAAATTTTCTGTCTCTCTTTCCCACTTCCATGTTATTTTCTCTCATGTTTGAGAAATGTGCTTCTTTCTTTCAGCGCTGCCTTTGTGTTGCCAACTACAATAGAACTGGTCAGCTGTAGGGATTTGGGATGTAATAGTGTTCTGTGCAGGATCCTGTTAAGGGGAAGCGTGCAAGGGGAAAAATGATAAGGCTATTAGTCTACTCTAGAACATCAGTGTTGAACTGGTTTGGAGGCCAATGTGTCAGATGAATCTCCAGTGGCCCTGCCATAAATATCCCAACACCCTCAGCCTGACATTTAGGTTCCCTCCAAAAA
Organism: Acanthochaenus luetkenii; assembly: GCA_900312575.1. NCBI lineage: Eukaryota > Metazoa > Chordata > Actinopteri > Beryciformes > Stephanoberycidae > Acanthochaenus > Acanthochaenus luetkenii. Next base: position 10,326 of record OMOT01060930.1, on the reverse strand, counting down.
AGGTGGCCTTCTGAAAGCAGTGGAACTGTAGAGAGTATTCATTTGTTCATCTGGACCTGATGCACTAACATCTTCTTTTTTTTTCTTCTCTCTTTCTCTCTGTCTTACCTCAGCTCATTGGCTACAGCGAGAAGCCCGTCAACCTGCAGATGTTCATTGGAACAGCAGACGACCGTTACTTGAGGCCACACGCCTTCTACCAGGTGCACAGGATCACCGGGAAAACAGTGGCCACGGCCAGCCAAGAAATCATCATCTCCAGCACCAAAGTTCTCGAAATTCCTCTCCTGCCTGAAAACAACATGACGGCCAGGTAAGTATCAGAAGCACTAAAGGGTTACATTACTCAGTTATGAGCTTACCACCATGGAGGAAGCCCTGTCCAATGTAGAAATAACCCCATTTATATGATCATATGGGGTCCTAACATCTTCCAAAAGGGATTTTATAGATTTTTAATTCAAACCAACAGGAGAGTCAGGCACAGAAGGAAAATTTGACGGGTTTCCCGCAGAGAAGAAAAACATACTTTATTCCTATATTTATGATTCCGCGTCACCCGGATGATTATATTTATATAAGGTCTGGTTTCATTTACATTGGAATTCATAGGAAGGGATTTGGTAGGGATTTTCACGTTTACAGTTGTAATAAATCACAGGCATTTGTAATTTGTGATCCCACACTTAATTTTGCCCCTCATTGCCAATCCCCTACTGGGCTGTGGTTGGTTTTATCACTCCCAGGCCCTCACTACTTAAATGTGTCTTAGATGATTACCAATCCTGGAAGGGGTGTGTGAGGCCAACTATTTTTCCCTCTACCTTGCAGTATCAAAGTGGGGCGGCAGTAGCTCAGGAGGTAGAGTGCCCGCTCAGCAACTGCAAGGTTGAAGGTTCAAGTCCAGCTCCTCCTTGGGAAAAAAAATCTGTCGTAGTGTCCTTGAGCAAGACACCTAACCCCAATTGCTCCCGTTGAGCTGGTTGGCGCCATGCATGGCTGCCTCCGCCAACGGTGTGTGAATGTGTGTAAATGGGTGAATGTGAGGCTAATTGTAAAGCGCTTTGGGCATCTGAAAAAGTCTGTAAAAAGCGCTATATAAATGCAGTCCATTTACCATTTACCAGTATCGACTGTGCTGGCATCCTGAAGCTGCGGAACTCAGACATTGAGCTGCGAAAGGGGGAGACAGATATCGGCAGAAAGAACACACGTGTACGGGTGGTGTTCCGAGTGCACATCCCTCAACCCAATGGGAAGGTGCTGTCGCTGCAGGCTGCCTCCATACCCGTGGAGTGCTGTGAGTGTCCACTTCCTGACCTGAGTCACAGGCTCCTGCACACACACACACACACACACACATACAGACAAGCGCACACACAGACACTTTTATGGTCCTTCCACTTGTTTATTACCAAGGTACTTGGAGTCTTGGCGATTCATGAATGTTGATTTAATCTTGTTGATAAATGCTAAAACATTTAATGTACTCTGTTTTGCCGGTGCCCTTCTAGTCTAACATTTTGCTCAGGACACACACACGCACATATGCACACACACATACACTAAGACTGAGATCTAGGTGTAAATGAACACAGTTCAGCAAATGATCGTCCTCTTCTCTCCTCATCCCCTCCTTTGTCTCTCCCAGCCCAGCGTTCAGCTCAAGAGCTGCCCCAGGTTGAGAAGTCTAGCCTGACCAGCTGTCTGGTCAGTGGGGGAGAAGAGATGATTATCACTGGCTCCAACTTCTTCTCTGAGTCCAAGGTCATCTTCCTGGAGAAAGGCCCCGGTAAGAGTCGTGTTTGCACAGCAGCTTAGCCTAGAATTACCACTGCAAAAACAGCTTGAGCCAATTAAATGTGTAAAAAATATTTTTTCATGGACGCCTGATAGACTTTCTCAGAGCGCAGTAGTCATGAAAATTGTCAGGGATAAAAAACATATGGTGCTTTAAGGGATAGGCCATCCTGTGTAAAACCTTTCATATGTTGTAACAGTCATCCCAAGATAGTTCTGTTGTCATATTCTTTACTATTTGCACATGTGCCCCTAAGTGGAAAAACTAAGAAGCACAGCAAAGCAATATAGGAGCGTAACCTGTGAAAATGACTGAAAATGACCATCCCTACTTTGAGTTGTTTCCCTGCAACCCCTCACTTGGTTATCTTGAAATTCCAGCAGAACCATCTCGGGGTTGGTGATAGACGATGTACAGTTGGATCACCTAAACTCCAAATACCATTGCCGATAGTGTTCTTATCAAAGATGGGGATTGGCAAAAGGGACAAAATGATTGTAGACACAGTGGGCTGCTTACTTAAGAGCATAAGCATAATGGCAAAGGTGCAGTCGGTCACATGTAGTTGAAAAAATTCTCATTTTTAAAATACTCATTTTATGTTGCTTCATATAACTCTCAGTGTATTATCACCTTAACACCAAGTTAAATAAACAGGAGGACACAGCTGTTGGCGATAGGTAAAAAAGAGTTGTACAGAAGCACCTGGACTATTGAAATCTTCCCCAGGTTACGTACTAGAAACCCTGGGGAGCTAGATAGAAGGCCGCCGATACTTGTGAAAAATGTGGGTTTATATATGACTTTGAGTAGAGCCTAGCTGATGAGGAAATATGCAGAAAGTAGTTTTTGAATCTTTCTTTTTGAAGTAGCAGAGCAAACCTAGTTTCTCACTACTTATTTTATTGGAATAATGTTGTTTGGCTAGAGCTCTCTGCAGCTCTTCAAAACCAGATCTTACAAAAGCATTTCATCTGTGAAAAAAATGTAACTGCCTTGTGTCTGTCATTTTTGGAATCTGACTACTAATATCAGGAGACAGTAGACATTTCTCAAGGAGAAAATTAATGTTTCTCAGGAATCCATTAAAGCAGTCATTGAATTCAAGCCATGTGTTTTCTGTTGTAAAAAACAAAGTGTTGTTTTTTGTGTTTACCAGTGCTCAGATCAGATCTGCGATGTTGCTTTGGTCCCAGCAAGTACTCCGGCCCGCAGGGTATTTTCATATACACAGATTTATGGCTGCTAGTAATGCAGTCTATCAAGTGTGCACTGCAAAAAGAAAAAGACTACCGTAACAAGTGTTTTTATCCTTGCAGACTTTATAACATTTAATTTCTTAAGTGTACATGAATCTTGAAGCACATGCAGATGATTTGACATGATGAGTTGTTTTTAGACAAAAAACAAACAAATGTTCCGTTGAAATTAAGTACATTTTTAACATAGACATCACCTGCTGGGCCGGCTGTTCTAGACCAGCTTCTGCTGCTATAGACACTGACGTTAGGGATTGGTATGTTAAACTATTGTATCGGAGCCAGAATGAGTCTTGGGGCCTACTTCTAGTGGGTTGGTGAGCTAAATCTGTTCACAGCATGTTAAGCCATTGTTAGCGAGTTCAGCTTTCTCTTGATGGAATGCTCAATCGCTGCTGTTCAGGAGCAAGTTTAGTATTTCGCTCTTCAGTTTCAATTCATTTATTCCTGTGCATGGAGAACATATCCTGCCAATGACCATACCCAACACAAAAATGATAATAACAATAATTTAGGCAAATAGGGCAAATCTACGGCATCTCAGATAGGAAGGATGGGGCGTGCTTTGTTGTGATTTAGTGATTTAGTCTTATGTATTGTTACATAAAAATCTTGCCTATTGCAGCTTTAAAATGTACCCTCACACAATCTCCAACTGAAACCTCTAATGCTGTCTTTAGTGGTCGTTCGTATCTGTTCAACAAGTGCATAGACTGAGAGATTACTCTCCCTACTATTCAGATTGTTTCTTTTTCAGTCCCCCAGCTTTCTCTACCTTCACTTTTACTCTCTTTAGTACACCACTCCGTAATCAAAACATGTATAAAGGCTGTTCCTCCCCGGGATGGAAACTTTAAATTGGTGGCATTCGTTGAGCCAGTCCCTGCCTGCCCATGGCACCTTTTAGATGGAGAGCAACAGAATCAAGTTCACACATGGCGGCGAGTTGAGCAGTGTTTTTATTGTGACTGAGAGCCATTCTCTAAGATTTTCTACGGAAAAAACAGTGTGGCTCGGAGGAATGTCTGTAGCTCTTTGAGGTGTACTAGGTGAAGCATGGCATAGGAAAGTAGCATGGTAGAAACACGCTGATGGTCAGGTTGTTGTAACCCTTCAGCTGCGAGTGGAAACCACAAAGATGTGCATCATGGGTAGGGAGGAAAGTAGGGCCCCACTGTGCATGAAGGCAGTGGACTGTGAAGGCAGAAAGAGAATGAAAGAGGAGGGGAAGATAATGGCGATTTGGTTTGTGTAAATGATCCCCCTCATCATGACTAATCCATCTGCTTTACTGCAGAAAGGGACTGATTGAAGTTAGTACAGGGATGGAAGAAAGGAAAGGAACAGATGGGCAGTGACAGATATTTTTCCACCTTCTTCATGCAGAATCATGCAGAAAGGGAGAGACTTTCTTATTGTGGGTACACAGACTAGAGATTATGGGCTGGGACTGTAAATTATTTTACTATATGCAGAAATAGGGATCCTCTCAGTGGTGTTCATGTGAGATCCTATATTAAAGTAGATAATGGTCAGCCAGTTATAAAATTGGTTAGGGTTGCTGTCTTTAGATATGCATAGCTTTTGTGTGATTCCTCAGTGTTTTGCCAGCCTAATGAAACCTTCATTTGGGTTTTTTGGTCATACTTAATCAAAAACCCAAAGCATGATGATTTCACAAATTAAATCCTTATCTCATTTGGATGAGCGTACACAGTGAAAGGCATTTATATTGTGAAATACTATCACTTTGGGCTTATAACAAACTGTGACTCCTGAGTGACTGATTGTTTTCCATGAAACAGGACAGGACAGGTTTTTTGTTTCTTTTCTTTTTTTCAGGATTTCTTATTTTTTGGGAGTGGGGGTTGCACTCTTATTCATTTCTGTCATAGATGCCTATTTTCCTCTCTGTCCATTTTTTCTGGTGCTCTGATACAAAGAAAGAGGGATAGAGGGAGGGAGTGCGGAAGGGAGGAGGAAGACGAGGTGAGTTGAGACAGACCATCAGTTCTAGATTCCAGTTCTGGTCCCACTGTGTGTGCGGTCTAAGGTGTCCCTGACCCTGACCTGTGCTGCAGATGAAACTCCATCCACCCTGGTTTTCTCTCCAGCCCTCCGCCTCTTTATTGCCTGCTGTCACACTAAATAAATAATGTGAAAAATGCATTACTTAAATAAAAGATTGCTAAACCACAGTAGACTTCATCAAACACTGGAGAAAATCCATAATAGGTATAAGTATTTCAACTTCATGAGGATGAATGTTTATATACAGAGAGTGCACTTTCAATCCTATAACACTGCCTGCCTTGAATAGTGTCTTAATACATGTCTAGTCTGCAATCGTAGTGTTTTTTCTGTTCTCCCAGTACAAAGATGTAAAAGACGACAGTTATTTTAACATGAATAGCGATCATCCTCTTTGTTTTGTTAGATCTTCCAGCACAATGGGTGTGCAGGGTGTCGGACGATCCGATGCATTGTCAGAGCATGGTATGAAGTTCCTGTTGGAGCTTGTTGCCTGACGGAGCATGTGGGGCCCTTGCTCCTGCCTGTTGAATGTCAACATCATGCATGCAATAATGCACTGCTGTCAGCTGCTCAGGCATCCAAGGTCATTCACTCATTAGAAAAAATACTCAGCCACAAGTTAAGCTCTTCCCTCACAACAGAGGGAACCTGTTATAATAGACTAATGTGCAAGAGGATTACTACAACTCAGGCTCCAGTTATCTCAGTGTTAGGATGAGTAAATCACCTACTTAAAGCTATACTGGGGATTTTGGTTGAAAGCTGAATAGCCAAAATGTGACATGGCTTTCAATTAAGTGCTTACTTTGTGTAGAATCTACATGTGGTGCTTTCAGTAGACATGTTGCAGATGTCTGACAGTGGTGTTTGGGGAAACCCTTTGGGATTTTAGGGAAGATGCAGTATAGGTGCACAGAGATATAATCAGGACCATGTGCGTTGTGAGCACCATGAAACAGGCGATTGCAAATTAATCCATCTCAGCTGAGAAGCTATGCTGTACAAAGTTACTCGTTGAATTCGTTTTTACTCTCCATGGTTGTTGCGATAACCGTGACTTCTTCCAACCACACTGCAAGGCTGTCAGTGTTTTCCCACTTCCTTCTGAGCAGCTGGCCTTAAGATGTCTAGCCAAATAATTTGATCCCTCATAGGAAAACTGGAAAACCAAAGGTTGTTTTGTAGCCAGAAACCTGGCAGTATGTAGAGGCATTTTGAAATAAATATAATTATTCCACTGCTCTCCATAATTCTAACCAGGCAGGACAAACGGCAGAATATTTAGACATTTGATTACTTTTTACAATTTTCTCCATGGGGTTTCTAGACCTTTCAAGATGTTGTGCTTTTGGAAGCCTTTTGTGGTTCTTAAGCCCTGTCTGTTTAGAAAAAGTAGTGTACACTGACATCATCATTAGTAAAATAGAGAGAAATTACTCCAGATGGGGGGAAATAACTTCCAAAAAAGATCACTCCATTCAAGATGGGTCTGAATTATAAAACTGTAGTTTCTTCTTCAGTTATCAACTCAAAGCACATCAACTTAAATATCCACTCCACAAAAAAAAAACCCATCATAGTATACAGTGTACTGTATGCTAAAGTACATTTTACCGATGATTAAAATACATCTGTCTTAAGAACTGCCAATTCAATGATTATTATTTATTGATTTCAATAAATAAGTGTGAGGATGTGATGGAGCCCTGTGTGTCACATTTGTCTGCTGCTTCATCACCCGTTTAGTGTAGGAGGATAATTGTCTCTGAGCTTTACCCTCAGGTCTCAGTCAATTTTACATATGAAAGCCTACGCACAAGGATTGTTCCAGTCTTTTGTAATGTGCCAGTCTGTGAAATGTTGGGGTACTGAATTTAATTTTGAGGTAACTTATGCTTTATTTAATGGAAGAAAGTTGAGAGTGACAGGAAATATGAAAGAAAATTGAGGGTTTTATATACAACAACGTTTTTCCAGACGGATTTTAACCCCGTAATGTTTTGTGTTATGTGGCTGTACGTGGCTACGATTGGCTTATGTATTTAGACTGTGTTCTTACCATAACTGTTTATTTTAGATGGACGGCCACAATGGGAGGTTGAGGCAAAAGTAATCCGTGAGAGAACTCAAGGAGTAAGTGAGCGTTTATTTCCAAGTTCAAGTTCATTTATTTATAAAGCCCTCTATCACAAGCATGTCTCAAAGGACTTAACAGAAAATGAGCCAAACTAGATCTACCTGAACATCAATCAATGGAATTAAAAAATAGTATGAGACAAACATAGGGAAACAGAACAAAGCACAAGTCACACAATATACATTTTTGGCAAACCATAGCAAGCCTACCTAGTCTACAAGTTTATGTCCATGATTTGTTAAGTGCAGTATTGTACAGTATTTTATCTTTAACATTTGAATTTTAATATACATGTTTGTGATTAGTATTTGCATTTTATTATATGTATTGGTAATGTATTTTATTCACTGTATGTGTCTTTAAATATGACTAAATGTCTTTCATAGTCGAGCATTGTGGTGGAAGTCCCTCCTTACCACAGCAAGACGGTGGGCTCGGCTGTCCAGGTGCAGTTCTATGTCTGCAATGGCAAGCGGAAAAGGAGCCAATCGCAGCGCTTCACCTACCTGTCAGGTAAGACGAGAGTTTCTCATGTTTTCTTTTGACATCAATCATAGACCATCTGTAGCTACGGTTTTCAAATGGTTTTTTTCCAGGGACTCACATCTTCAAAATTTCAGAATTTTTCTTGGGACACAAAAACGTTTACGCAAGCTAATGCATAGGAAAATCGTAATAAATTGACCCTCTTCTTAGGGTACTGCTTTATTGAGCCAACAGTACTTTGCAAGGATTTGGAAAGGCTTTGGGAAGATACCTTAGCCAGTAGCTTTGGATACTGGTATTTTCCAGTATAATTTGGGGACCCTCCTTAATTTTCCTGAGACCCACACTTTGGATACCATGCCAGCCTCTGAGAGACACTTACAGGAAGAGCTGCTTTCAAGGTTGTCTTTGCCTTCGTGTGTCAGTATTTCTTGTTCCTGTTTTTAATCCCCCAAGTCAATTACTGTGAGTTTGATTGATCGCAGAGACAGTTGTAAAGCGCTCTTTGTGTTGCACAGTTCTCCATAGGGGCTTCACTAACCCCATTTCACTCCAAAGAGTGCATTTCTGTGGTTTAGAAGGGGCTTCTCCACGAACAAGAACATGCACACCTGCCAACTGTTTATGTTGTAAAGCCTCCTCAAACTCGACAGCCAACCTTTTTCTCTCGCATGTACCGTTTTTATTATGCAAATATTTCGCTATTCAATAAACTTTTACTACACAGGAGTTGTGGTTTGATTTAATGTAATTTCAGCATTGAGGAAATGCAGAATATTCTTGACATTTGGATCCTACAGTTTCCTTAATGTTTTTCATTAAAGTCAAATCCCTGCCTTGTTACTTGTTACTTGATATTGTTATTGTTTTTTCCTCTTGAAGCCAGTCAAACTGAAAACAGCATTGGCAGAATATAATAACATGTGAGCATTTTGTTTGCAACATATCCAAACCCTGAGTTCTACCACAACAGTGTGTGATAAGGACATGTGTGTGTGTGAATACATATACGTGGCCTTGCCCCTCCACCCACCCAGCCTTTCTGTTTGCAAGCACGCCCACTCATCACAAGCAGTTCCTGTTTTCCCCGTTGACAGACAGGGCAGCCAATCAGAGCAGAGTACAGTAACCCCACTCTGTCAGTCTAGATGGGACGCTTACACCACTATTGTTACCACGGACATCGCCTGCTTTATTGTGGCAAAAAACCTGCCTGCCAATCACTCTCTACTTGACAATGTGGGCTGGGCTGCAAAGGTCCTGGCCCAATTTAAGGATGAATTCTGATAAAGGTGTTAGGAGAAAAGTGTTTAGCATCAGCTAACATGTTTATTCTGGAAATTGGAAAACAAGCCTTTTTGTGCCTACTTTGTATTCTGAAATGGCTGCACTGTTTTCCTTCAGACTTGTACAAAACAGGAATCACTATATTTCAAATACTAAATTGAAGAAACATAAGGAGCACTTGATTTAGCTCATCTCACACGTGATATGTTCTTTTTTTAGGCTGTATTAGCATCAGGAAATATATGCTTTTTCCCCCTGATATGCCTCCCTTTTTAGCCACACAAAACCATATTTGGCCCTTTTTGTGCCCCCTGCCTCCCTGTCCCAGACGCAAGGTGAGGTGAGTACAGGTGCACTGGTTTGTTCTCTTGGACTGATCTGAGCCGAAATAGGTTACCAATTGGCATGGCAGTTTTGTGGATCCCATCGTCAACCGTGTCCCCATCTCTCTGCCTCTATCGCCTTATCTGTTTCTTATGTCACTATCACTGCCTGTGTTATTGTCCATTCCACTGTTTGTCCCAGCACCTATTGCACACTTAAGTTATAATAAGGTTTTCTTGGAAGTTTTTCCTTGTATGCGTCGAGGGTCTAAGGCTGGTGGTGCCCAGTAGTTTAGGCCTTGTAGAATAGGTAGGCTTGCTGTGTCCTGCAAAAAATTTATATTGTGTGTCTTGTGTTTGTCTTACATGATTCTGTAATTCCATTGATTGTTGTTCACGTAGATCTAGTTTGGCTCATTTTCTGTAAAGTCCTTTGAGACATGCTTGTGATAAAGGACTATATAAATAAATTAACTGCCCAGTGTAGGCAATGGCCCCATTTGCTGCCAAAATATCACTTGGTTTTGATCACATTTGATCTTGAAGCAGACACATTTCAGAGACTAATCATGTTCATTTGCTCAGTCAGTGAAACATATTTGAATTTTACAACCATAGATTGACGCTATTTGTGTGGGTTCAGAATGTGGTAAAACCTGAAACGACTACTGCTTTGTATTGGTTGGTGGAATTCATAATCACATAACCATTACTGGACCTGCAGCAAAAATAGTTGTGGCATCGTCGATGTTGCAATGCAATGACTTGACAAATTGAGAGATACCATGACTTTTCCTTTCTTTCTCTTCTTGGTATACAGTATAATTTTAGTAGAAAATGTGCTGCATTGCAATTCAATTGTCAATATGTTCTTTCCTTCTCTCATTCCATCTTTTTTTCTTTCAACTCATCTCTGTCTGCCTCTCTCTCTCTCTCTCTCTCTCTCTCTCTCTCTCTCTCTCTCTCTCTCTCTCTCTCTTCCTTTAGTCATGGTAAAAC
>OMOT01060926.1:9494-28219 GCA_900312575.1 Acanthochaenus luetkenii | reverse complement strand
AAGGTGAGGTAGGCCTTGTCACAACTTGGAGTGTGGCTTTAAAACTGGCAGGGTTTTCATTTTGCAGTCTGTCTTTAGTGTTTGTTTCCTATGGGAGTGTGGTCTGGTTGTGCGTCTCCAGCGCGCCTTGCTACCGCCTGGCCTTCGCCCCCCCGGCCGCTCACATCTTGACGTCCTCCTCCACGCTGAGCTGGGACAGAGTCTTCTTGATGCGCAGGGCCGTCAGTCTGGCCGCTCCGTTGGCGTACCAGCACTCCCTCATGATCTTCCCCATCACACGCAGCGACTGCACAGGACAGAGAAGATGGGTTATGACTTTGTTGGTCTTTTTGCATAATAAATGCTGTAAGTTGATCCAAATGCTCGTCTGTCTCTTTTCTAAGAAAATGGGTTATATTTACAAAGAATACGAGGAGTTTTATTCTAAACTGAGATGTCTACCATAAAATAAAATAAAAGTGAAACAATGGAACAAAATGTAAATGGGTCATGGTACTTTTTATACGATAGAGGCAATTTAATTCCTGGACTGATAAAATTATAGCACCAGATGGATATATACCATCTTAGAAATACTGAACAATGAACTATTTCTCCCCCAAAATAGCGATTTGGAAATGAAGAGAGAACTTCTTCTACTGCTAAATTGCAACACCCAACCGTCTACCAGATTATTTCGTAAAAGCCAGTCAGTGCTGTCATGGTGTACAGATAGACAGCATCAGTCAGTGTGATATACCTCGTAGCTCTGCCACCAGTTGGGCACGTTGGGCCTCAGCCTCTGGTCACACACCACCTTCCTCATCTCTTCTATGGACGGGTCAGAGGGCACCAGGTCGAAGTAGGGCAGCTGGTATTCCTCGTGGATACCTTTATTTTTTTATTAATAAAGAACATAACTTTACAAGACAAAATACAAACACAACAAAAACACCACAAGGAAAACAATACTTTTCTTTCTCCCTTTTCTCCTCCCCCTCTCCAACCTTTCCCCCCTTCCATCCTTTTTAAAAATCCAGCCTTCCCCCTGACTCAGTTTCCCACCCGTGTTCATACATTTAATTCTGATCTTTATTTCTATAAATATCCTTTTCGAGAATCCACCAAAACCTCAAAAATATTTTGAAACGTTCAATATTTAACTGATATATTTTTACAGATTTAAATATATATGCGTTCCCCATCATAATAATAATGTTATTCAGGTATTTTCCTTTTTAATCATCCCTTAGATCTCCAAACATTATGGTTAGAGGGCAGCTATAAAAATTTGTTATATACTGAAATCCATTCTTCAACTTTGATCCAAATAATGCAACTTCACTACAATACCAAAGTAAATGAAAATCGGGACTCCTCTTCCTCCTCACAAAATCTACATTAGTCACACGGCTGGATGCCCCATTGTTTAAGCATATTTTTAGTAGGCAAATATCTATAGATTAGTTTTAGCTGTAAGATTGGAGACATCAAAAGTGGCTTAATAAAATAACGTTTCAACAGGATGCGTCTGTGGGTCGTACCTCCAGCATTGCAGCGACGTGCAATCTCCCAGTACACCAGGCCCAGGGCATAGATGTCGGCACACTTGAAGGAGTCAAAGTGTTTCATGTTGATGGTTTCATCCAGGACTTCTGGAGCCATGTACCTGGGGCGGCCACAAAGGACAGCTTAGTAATGAGTACGTGAGATTTTGTAATCTATTGGGTGATGCATCAGGGTATACCTTAGACATCAAATTGAAGGGCGTTTCAATGAAATTCAAGGTCTTGTTTGGTGAAATGTAAGGACTCACAATTGGCATGTTTTGGGGTAAAATTGGTCAAAATTACACATGACAGAGGGCTCTTGTTTTTTTACTCATGATCTTGTTAAATCTAGAAATCATGGTGAAATAATTGAAACGCTGCTGCTGTATCAACGTAAATAGGACGGAGAGCTGAGGCATACTGATTAATTTGGGGGCTATATTTTTATTTAAGGGGAAACAAATAAAATAATAATAATGAAGCTCTTTCAAGGCTATCCGTTCATCCAAAACAAAAACAAAAAAACACATTATGGCCTTGTATTTTTCTTGAATCCAGAAAATGTCAAGGATTATCAAGGCCTGTGGGAGCCCTTATATATGTTTATGTAGGTGCATGTGTGTGTCAGAGTGTGAGACAGACAGAGAGAGAGAGAGAGTGAGTGAGACAGAGACAGAGACAGAGAGTGAGAGAACTAGGGAAAGCCATACCTCTTAGTGCCTACACGCTGGTTGGGTGCTATGTCGATTGTGTCTGTGATGGACTCATGACGCACCGCCAGTCCCAAGTCAGCAATGGCACACATGCCATTCTTCTTAACCAAGATATTTTTAGACTTGAGGTCACGGTGAGCAATGCCAGGCTTACCTGTAGGATAACGGATTAGGTCTGCATCGAGAGCTGAAGAGTAGGGGAGCATAAATGGCACACAATTGCTGAATACGAATAACTATTTTGTACGCATTCATGTTCCTGTTGCGTGCAATTGTTTACTCATTGCAATCTGTTTGTCCGCTGTGTGCGGGATTTAACACGGCAGCACATCTCACCCTGAGTGCCAAGGATCTCCATGTGTAGGTGTGCCAGGCCGCTGGCAGCCGACAGTGCCAGTTTGATCATGCCCTCGATGGTGACGGAGTAGTGGTTCAGGTAGTCAAAAAGAGAGCCATGCTCATGGTAGTCCGACACCAGCCACAGCTGAGTCCATGTGCCATTGTCTGACAGAGAGTAAAAGACAATGAGGAGATTGCCAAAAATAAAAGGAGAAGTAATTACATTACAGTAATGGAAAAAAGTTCAAACAAAAGGCTGAGCTCTGTTAAATAGAATTTCTAAATATTAAACAAATATCCCTTCTACCTCTCTCGGTCTCCTTTTCATGGCATTTCCCTCTTATGTGACTATTCTACTATTGCTTGCTTGTAATTTCTGATCATTCGTCATTCTGGATAAATGCCTAAAATGTAAATATCGATGGTCCAAGTCCTAACACTGCCAGTGAGCTCCCTAACCTTTATTGTCCGCGGCAATGAAGCCTAGGATGTTCTCGTGGCGCAGCATGATAGTCTGGTAGATCTCAGCCTCCCGGAACCAGGAGCGCTCTTCTCTGGATGAGAAGATCTTCACCGCCACATCTCCTCCCCTCCACTTCCCTCGCCACACCTCGCCGAAACGACCCTTCCCTATGATCTCCTGAAGCACAATGGTCCTGGCCACCGTCCGCTGCACAAACAGGGGCAAACCTGCAGGGGGCAGCAGACACACAAAAACCAATAGTTAACGAGTGTTTCTTGTAGAGTCATGTTGTAGATTTGGGGAGGGGGGGTAGCATTGTGTACTGACCGGAGCCGGATCCGGAGGTGGACATGTCATAGATGAGATCCTGCAGAGTCTTATCCTTGGCCAAGTAGAGATGGTCACAGGACGGGTCTTCTACCTCCAGCCTCTGCCTGTGGCTGTACGCCCTCTGGTGATTCTGGAACAGGAACACACCTACCATCAGCAGCACACAGAGTAGGAAGACTGGCCCAGCGATCACGGCCACCAGCTCCACCGGCCCCCAGGAACTTCCTAGTCCCTCCTTCGTTGGGACTAGGAGAAAGGAGAGAAGGGAACAGGAAAGAGATGGAGAAACAGACAAACAGAAGAGGTGACTTTCAATCCAATGAACCAGGCCAACATGAAGCACCCCCGGGTTGTGGTGTTTTGTAGGGAGCCTCACCAGGGACCTTGAGGTCGACACTGTTGCAGAAATCTACGTAGCAGCAGTGTGTGTTAAGCAGACCCTCGGCGCTCAGACAGTAGAAAGGCTGCCCGGGGGGGACCAGGTTGTCCCGGTTGATGCAGATGCGTACGTGTTGCTCCTTTCCCTGGATGTAGTACGTGGAGGCCATGCAGGCCCCATCTGTCTCGCACTCATAGCCCGTCTTCTCACAGTTGGTGCAGTTACACCGTAGAGCTGAGGGACAGAAAGGGAGTGGGTTAGTGAATAAAGATTTATCAGACAGAGCAGTGAGGTAAAATAAGAAACCATTTAAAAAGACATAAGCTACAAACTGTCAGTGATCAGGATATGGTGATATGCGAGCATTATTGTATGTTTTATTTAATAATACTATTAATGTAACTTAGATAGCAGGTGATATTATATACCTTACACAAGGTCGATGCTACTTTCGACTATCCATTTAGATCATAAACCATTTTACAGGTGGACAAATGCCATTTCATTAATTTCTGTTTATCATCTATTTCCCCCCTAATACAGGCTTCTCCATTTTGTCCAACAGGGGGCAAGCTAACCACACAATTCCAAGCCAGGATGCAAAGTTTAGTGTCCCGTTTAGTGGTAGGCATTTGTGGCGTGCAGACACAGAGCTTGAGTTTAGCAGCAGCAGCCAGACGGCCCTGAAATCAGATCCTCCACTGCAGATGAACCCAAACACACTGGGTGGAGATGGACCTGCCCAGTGGGACAGACAAAGTGAAACCCAACAAGGGGAGAGGGCTCCTGCCAAATCCCCAATGCAGCATTCTGCTCCATTCCTCTCCTCCGGCTTTCTCAGACTGACACTGTTGAGGCTAATGAGACAGGAGTTTTATTAAACACAGCACACTCCTGCGCAGGGACCTATTAAAGCTGGCACAATGGAACTCCCGTTGCCCCATAATAAACTACGGTGGTCCATCTACACACTCAAACGAGGTTGGAGTCAGAAAGTCCGCACAAATCTGCCACATCTAAATCGGAACAAGAGTAGGTTGAGCAACTGAAGAGGGCACGGAACTGCAAACTGATTAGATTTGGAGTGACATGTGATTTTGAGTCATATCGCATATGCTTCTCATTTAGAGTAAGATCAGGACAAAAACATCTTCCTGGATTCTCCACTCACAAATGCAGTGTAAAGCAGGACTGGGCATGGTTGGCTGGTTGTGGGAATAGTTTTCACACGGGAAAAACATCAGGGGACGTGGCTGAGCCCCAGTCAGAGGTAAATTACGAACTGTCTGACTGATAACAGGGCCGTGAGTGAGGCGTGACAGGCCAAGTGCTGATCCTTGGCCAGAACAAAGGCTGGACAACTCAAGACTTATCACTCTGGACATGGCGAAGACAAGACCTGGCAACAAATGGCAAGTCATTCAAACACGGGAGGAGACAAAGAGCAGGGAGGAATTTCCATCCTTGTTCTAGCAAAAATAAGAGGCTCAGCATCGGTTGGTCCAACCGACTGACAATCTCCGGCCCAGATGAAAGAAATGATTTTGAGAGTGGGAAGATTCTACTAATCCTTTGTGTCTTTTCCTGAGGGTTTCTGTGACCAGATGAGCTCACTCCTCTCCCGTTTGTCCCAACTAGGATCTCTCTCAAAAGATGTCACTTACTCCTTGGGAACCACTGAGCCGTCACACAGTTAGGCTTTTTCTCAGTGCAGTTTTAGTACAAATCACTCCTCACAATGACTGATACGCCGATTCCGCCATTTGCATGCAACACCCATGAGTCCAAAACCACAAACCCTGGTGTCATAGGAGTAGTTACCACACAATTTAATGTGAGAGTGTGGGAGCATTTTTTGCATGTAGCGTGTTTGCTGATGATGTGTCTATGCTGACTAACTGGAAATGTAAGTGGAATAAGTGAACCCGTGTTTCGGTAATAGTTCTCATCTGTTTGGTGTGTGTGTGTCTCGCTCTCTTGGAGGCGAGCGGGAAAGTGGCAGGAACTCTTGGTGGAGCGTGTCCAAATTCACTACAGTTCGCATGCAGATGGAATTTCCTGCAGATTACACAGAGGTGAAGCAGGCTGGGCCTGATAGACAAAAACAAGCCCTGTGCCACACCATGCTAATCTACAGCCTAATGGAGCAAGCAGTTTAACTAAATAAGGCAGATGACAGGAGTAGAAGGTTACAAAGCCAGGCTACTCTAGATGTTCACTGTCAAATTCAGATGGCTTGAGTCTCTCCTACCACATGCCTCCTTCTGAAGAAAAAACATTATTTCATAGGCATGTCATCCGTTTGGTCTCAAGCACAATAAAAGCAAGAGTTTCTGCCAAATAATTCTCCACATCACACTCACAAGAATTAAACTACAGGCTATAAACAGAACCTTGTGGCAGACAGACCCACATATGGCATACGGAAATAAATAAACAACAGCGACCAGATCAGGCCATTACTATCAGAAATGAACAGGCACATCTATCATCTAGAAGAGTGTGTGTGTGTGTGGTGCCACAGATGGTACACAGGCATACAGACAGAAGCTCAGGAAGGAAACCAAACATGGCTGAAAACACACACATCCCCTCCTTGAGTCTGCTACGGATGGTTTGTGGTCTACCAAGAGTTTGGCTTGTGGCAAGTCTTCCCTTTCGTTATGGCCTTCACTCAACTATTCAATATGTAGCCTCCTTCCACACAAACAAGCAACAGCACCATTTCACAAAACGTGTCATGATTTGAAACGAAGAGCTCAAAAAATTAACCACAAGGTAAAACCGAAACTGGTGTCATGCGAGACAATTCACACAATCAAATAATGTGCAAATAAGAAATCATAGCCCACTAGCATTTACCCAAATGTCATGTTGTTTGCACAGCGCTCCGCGTATCGCACTGGATTCAGTATTCCTCATAAAGGCTGTACAAAGCTAGACTTGCAGGAGTAATATCCAGCCTAAATACACATGGATCTGAGGGTGTGTGGTTTTTGAGTGAACTCTGCTCTTGTATCCACATAAATCGGTGGCCTTACACTGGGCCTTTGTGTGGAGATTAAGACGACATGAGGAGGGATTGGACTGGCCCTGTCTGAACAAAGAGCAGAGTGGAGTGGGGGAGCGGACTTCTGCATGGAGCAGAGGTGGGGGGGGATGGGTGAGGCTCAGGAGACGGGGGTAACAGTAACAACCCCACTGTTTTGGGACTGCTCTGGGCCAGACAGGGTGGGGGGGTGGTCTAAAATTGGGCGGGACAATAAGGGGGGCAGCACAGAGGGTAATAAGGGGGAGTTAGAGCCCCCAAGCTGCAATTGGGGTCTGCCCAAGTGACCAGCTGCGACCATCATTAAAACCTAGTCTAGACTTTGGGGGGGGACAGGACAAAGGAACAGAGGAAAAGGGGAGAACACAGCACATAGATGATTCGTTTGAGCTTCTAGTGTGAAGTTCCTATCATTCCGTTCATGTTGAGACAGGAAATGGCAGACATGGTGGAAGGGATTAATGAAACACTGTTGCCATAACCAGCGCCTCCCTAATTTGGACCCGATGTGCGGGCCATTCTAAAACCACAGAATAGTCTCACCCCAAACAGCATTACATACTAACCTTGATGACCGCGTTGTGTGCGTGTGTTGTTCAGACCTACTCACACGGAGCATACCCTGTCACAACCGAGGGGAACCTTCCAGTATGATAAGACAATGAAATCAGTGGGAAATATTTTAAGGGCGCTTGGTACGGCAGGGCTGGGTTACACAAACACAGTGGGTTTCCGGGGGCTAGGCAGCGCAGACAGAGACAGTCGGTACGTGCATGCGTGTGTACCGGGAGCAGAGCACCATTACCAAAATGCACTGGCTGAAATTAGATCCACACAGATACCAGACTGAGAGCTGATCAAGACAAGCAGACGCCACCAGAGTATGCAACACACACACACACACCACGATTGTGCCCTAATCAATGCTGGGGATGGAGGAAAGTCATTACCTTTGTCTGCATCTCAGGGTCAGATTACTGATCTGATTCTAAAGTGAAGCCTCTGGGGCTGGGCTGCTTCTACTATCTCTACCAACCACCACCCTCTAGGCTACACCCCATCCTGCTCTGCTTCCCTATATTAATTAAGAGGCACACAAGTGAAAGCTTGGGCTCACATTGGACTTGAGGCTGTTCTCAAACTGATATACCATGCCTCCAAAATGCCCCAGTATGCATCAGTAACTTAAGCCAATGCATCTTCCATGTGATCCCTATGATGGACTGGCGATCTGTCCGGAGTGTTTCCCTGCCTTCCGCCCAATGCATGCTGGGATAGACTCCAACCCCCCCGTGACCCTGAATAGGAGTAAGCGGGTATAGAAAATGGATGGATCTTCCATGTGACTTGAGGCTAGACTAGGGTTGCAAGTTCAAGGGAATTTCCTTGATCAATAGTTGCCAACGTTAATGAACAACCAATCGATAACGAAACAGCTAAAAATTGCTTATGAATATTTCTCATTAGAAAATACACAATTCTTTTTTTTTTATCAATCAAAGCTTTAATGAAGCATTAGATAAATACGCCTGTTTCATGGCATAACACAAATGTCATTATGAACGCGGTTTTGTTTAAATATGATATTTTAATAAGGCTCGGGAAGTTGCGCTCACTCTTCCGAGGCAAATCAGTGACTAACACGTTCGTCAATAACATACAAAAATAAGATGAGCCTTAATTAGAAACGTACATTTGCAAAAGGATGATGAAATAGATAAGAGATAAATAACATTTTTGAAAACAGCGCTATAATAGATTCCCTCTTGAAATGAAAAAGCTACGACAAACTGCGACAGCTCAGGCCTGTTTCAAACGTAAACTGCATAAGTGCAGTAATTACCCAAGCCTGTTGATTTTTATGTAAGAATATAAGCATGTTTACCTGATCAGGTGTGAGTCATGTGCGCATTCGGTTTACAGTGAGACCAGCTGCTGAAAATACGCATTCCGATGGGGCCGACGTCCCAGGCACGCATAAGTAGCGTCGCGCTAACTTTTCCAGCCTCGGGAATCTTCCTCCGTGGACTTTCCACCAATCTGTGGGACTGATATTTAGCGGTGGTGGAATGTCCTTCAGAAAGTTGTCCACTTCCGTTTCCGTGTCGTTGGTGAAGTAGTGGGCCCAGGAGTAGCAGCATAGCATAAACAGCGCGTCTCACAGGCTGAGGCCAGGCTTCCTGGACTGCAGCACTGGCCTGTGACCCCCCCGTTGTCGGGCACATGGTTCACTTCGTCGAGTCTTCTTCTGTGTAAACATGTTTCCTAATTGCAGTGCGCGCGCCCCCCTTGTGTTTAACTTAATGATTGCATTTCACAGCTCCCGTTGACACAATTAAGATGAGACTGGAAATAGTTCAATTTGATAATTACATTTGAAATGGTCATCGATCAAATTATTAACGGCAGTTAACATCCCTAGGTTAGACACAAACAACTGTTGACGCATTTTACATTGGCTATTGTGTGGCGTTGGGCAATAACTCAAAATGATTGCTCATCATCTTTCAACGGAATCATAGTGTAGAAATAATGATAAGTTACTGTGACATAAAAGTATGTTAATTAATTATAAAAAGCAAATACTAATTAAAATCTTTCATAAAATGAGATCTGAAATTGTTTTGTCATATTTTGTAATCACACTTTACATTACCAGGCCGTTCAATGCAATGAAAACCAATTTGATTATTTTGCGTGATTTTGCATACGTCAGCAGATATTGTTATATACTGACATCAGAAATGTCTTATGATTATTATATTAACTTTGTCCATATCACCCAGCCCTAATATAGTGTAGCAAATAAATGCCAAGATACAAAATTATGTTTTCTACCCAAAAAAGGAGCATCTTTGCATATTGATGCTCAACATGTATTTTTTAATAGCTTTTCACGATCATGCTCCTTTATTTGGTCGCTGTGGTCTTACTTTTTTTCAAGCTACGCGCACGCATATGTTACCCCAGAGACCTGATAAATACACGAGGAGAAGGTATGAACGGCATTAAGAGAATCAGCTCGGTGTAAGGTAGGTAATATACCCCAATAATGTATTCCCCAAGCAATAGCCAAACCCTGGATCACAGCATTCAATCAATGCACATCATTGTTGGGAAGTACTGGAGTAGCCTAGATAAGTAGACTGAACACCTTCAAGCACAGAATTACGAGGCAGAGCAGGTCTAATCTACATTCCAACAGCAGCCAAAAAAACAAATCAAACACCTCTACAAAGAGATGTGTAATGGAGGACAGGTATCAGGTTGAGCCCTATAGACATGAACTCACATAGCTACCAGATCTGTCTAGGTGTTCCGTGACAACAAATCTCCCATAATTACATTTAAATTATGGCAGAAACGCCTGATGTCATTTTACCACCATCACCTACAAGAACAAACTTTCAATTCACAAAGACAAAGTGGCCTGAGTAAATATAAATGGCATGGAAAGGTAGAGTGAATAAAGGTAAAATTGCTGGTTCTGTAGTGGGAGTAATCCCTTGTGGTCCAACATCAGTAGTGGTGGAGGCCCGGGTCAGTCAGAGGATACACTGTCTGCTGAAGCAATTAGGGCCCTGTGCCTCCGGGCCAACGGAGGTCATTAACGACACTGGTCATTATGGGGAAACACTAGACTCGGACCAATCCGGACCAGACCTGACCCAGGCTGGCTCAGTGCCACACAGCAGAAAGTGTTGTTAAACACAAACATTACTGCAGAGTAGGTTGTTGGGCCAGACAATAACCTGAAATGCTCACATTTGATATGGACATCTAGTTGAGGACACGCTACAAGGACCCAGCTGCAAAAACAACCATCTTTCTACCTCAACAACTGGCACAGTTGAAAGCAACTTTCCCTTTCTCACACTTACACCAGCTGGAAATACAACCATCTCTTCTCCTCCTCCCCCCCCGTCCAATTCTCTTCTACTTTACAGACACGCGACCAGGTGGGGTGTGAGGACACACGCACACCTTTGAACCCAATAAGTTCCCAGCGTTCTCCGTGCATTCCCTTGGCTCTGATCTAATAGGCAGGTGTACACATGTTCAAATCGACACAACCCCTTCGCATCAAATTTGACATGAAACAGAACCTGTAGCAGAGTGTTGCACTCCATAGACAGTTCTGTTTACAAGTTCAGAAGTGGGGACCTTTCTCTGGTTCTAATCACCCTCTCTTTGATTTAAACAGAGGGTCAGGGAGTGACAGCAGAGATTGCCAGAAGTGGTGATAGTGTTGTTGAACAGCTACAAAAGGAGAGTGCAGAGCTCATTCAACCAAAGGGCTTCCTTTAACCTAGCAAAAGCACGTGCTAAAGTTCTCGTTATTACCCTCGGGTGGCAGAGGGCAAGCGGAAGCAGAAGCGGGACCACAGATAACAAAGTTCAGATTAAATTCTGATAATGCGCCCAGGTCCATTGTATGAGAGAGAAAGAAAGGAGAAGGTGGGAGAGAAAGAGAGGGACGCACCCTGCCTCACGGCAGTCAATGTAGTTCACAGTGCCCATATCACATTGCTACTCTGTTCTATGCACCCAGGCACCCGACTGCGTCACACAGGCATGTACGGCCCATGACACCACTCACAATAATCCTTATTAAGTCATCAACACGTGACAGACTCATCAAACCTGTGGGTAAAGAGTATTCCCAGACAACCATACACTCACCAATAGCCTGGAATCTGTTCTGGCCTAGCTACTTTCAGGTTTGTCTGGTTTCAGCCCAGTCGTGGAATAATCCATTATGTGGTGTGAAACTGTGGATCCAGACAGACTCATGGGCCCCTCGCACGACAGCCCCTGCCAGCTGGACAAACCCATCATCACCCCCTGTCTGCTCACGCTACAGAACCTCCCCCACTCTCCCTCGCACTTCACTGTTACGTTGGAGTAACCCAGTCAAACAAACTGGCCACTCGGGTGCGATTAAAGCACATCGGCGGTTTCCCAGCAGTTCTTACATGAACGGACCAACCTTGGCATGCCGTGCCCTTATCTAAACTAAGCGGGGGAGGAATATTTCCCTCAGATTCTTAGGACGACTCACCCATTTAAAAACACAACATACATCCACACACCAATGGGTGGTGGTGCAATCGGGATATTTAGTTTGGCGGAGCGGGTTAATTCTTGTCTTTTCTGCATCAGATTTTTCTGCTTAGTGGCAAGTTGCAACAAGGCATGGCAGCTTCAAGTGCGGAGATCACAGGAAGAGCGAAATAACTGGGGGCCTGTCCAACCCAAGACATGTCCCAGTGTCTCGAATGAAAATCCTTTGAAACTTAAATGTGAAACTGGGATAAGCCTCTTGGGAGAGACAAAAACAAACAAACACAAGTTTAGTGCACCACGTAGCTGCTCATTTGTGGTGTGGAGTTGGGCATCAGCGACTCGGGCGGTCAGGGGGGGGACACATGCTGTGGCAACCCCACAACTGGCACCTCAAAAGACCCCCACATTTCCATCACAATGAACCCAGACTTCAACTGGGATTCCTGTCTGGGGTGTCTGGCTGCACCGCCGCCGTCGTCGTCCTTCGCCAGCATCCACGAAACTTTTCACTCCTCGCAAACGGGACACCGATGGAAGAAACTGCCACTCTACGCAAAAACACATTTCGTGCAGAGTGCAGGCCTCCGTCCAATGGCTGGCTTGTCTTCTTCGCAGCGTGGAAACCAACGCTGACAAACACGTGACCCGATAACACCGACTATGGTGATAACCATCCTCAAAACAGTGTTGTGCCCAACTACACACACACGAGCCGACATGGGACTGTTTTGTAAATATCTTAGCATAGAGGCGAACTTCAACACCAACCGGGGGCTTGTGGATTAATATCCCCCCGATTTAAATCCCCCACAGGCCACATACAACGAAACGGTTTGTTTCGGTCTCGTCGCTGACAAACGGACCACGTTCAACTTTAGACAGTCGGCTAGCTAGCTGCCGTTAGCTGCCGCCTCGAAACAAACAAACCACCATGTTGTTGTTGTTGTGGTTTAGCCGCCTCGCGCCGGTCCACGCTCAACAACGTTAATCAACACGTCGGTTACTGCCAGTCGATAGAAATACATTGAAACAAAATTCCCAACCAACTGCCAACAAACTAGCTATAGACAAGGGTTCGACAAACCCCCACGAGCCCAGCGCCATGATGATGAGCGACAACAGGCGATGCCCGGCGAGGGGAAGCCGCTTTGCGAAAAACACGTCCGAGACAAAAGCCGGAGAGGTTCCGCGGAACACAGCTTACCGTCGCCGACAGCTACCAGCCCGAACAGCGTCAGCGACGTGATGGCGATTCGTGTTAGAGCCATTGCTTCAGAATTCCCATGTCTCCGCACGAAACGCGTCCAGGAAAAGCGTGTCGTTGTCGGCAACACGGCCCGACCCGAAACACAACCACAGACCGACCGCACGGCTCGCCGCCAGATACCAGACAGACAGACAGACAGGCAGGCAGGCAGGCGAGTGACGTGGTTAAAGGGGTGTGCGCGGCGTTTTAAAGGGGAGGGCTCTCCGCTGCTCTTGTCCCCGTCTAACGTCGAGGTCAGTGATGTTGTTGGTGGTCAAACGCGAATGACCGCATCCTCCGGTCGCCATGAGGGAAAAACAATGATCATTATTGCGCACAAATCCAATATATCCCCAGAAGAAGAGAAACAAGCAAACGTTAATCTAGGAAGACCATATCTCCACACGATTGACATCAGTTCGATATTATTTAATATGATTATGCGATGAATTTACGTCACAAAGATTGATGTCGGGCAACAACAAAAAACGTGGGCAAATTGAGTTTAGATGGCCTCCGCTGCCTCCCTGATCTGAGGTCAGGGTCAGGGCGCGGGGCCATTTAAACCTTTTATTAGAACCATAAACAATATTTTTTTTTTTTTTTAAAGCCTAATTTTATAAGATTACGAACCAGATTCATTCATACAGATAATATGGACTTTTTTGTATTGAATGAAAACGTATAAATAAATAACCTCATGACATGTAGCTCTGTGGGTGATGTTTACCCAGGGCTGAATGAACTGAAGTCAATTACCATGCAGCCAGACTCGTGGTTCTAATTTAGGCTAGGCTTGGCCAGTCCTACACGCGAAAGCAGGCATTTCATGTCAAGCATCACATATTCTTCTAATGCAAAGTATTCTTATTTTGGATGTAGGCCAGAAGGCATCCAGTTGTCAGGTGATTGAGAATGAAGCCCTGCGTGTCCTCTCAGGGCCGGCCCTAAGGGGCCCGCAGCCACTAGAGGGCCCCATAGCAAAAAGTGTAATTATTTTTATTTTTTTATAAAATCTCAGTACACCGTTGCCGTGATAAGTATGTTATATTAATTGTGTTAATATGCCTAGATTGCCTACTCTCAAAGCCATCATCATGCAGTGATAGTATTGACTGGCGCCGCCCTATTATATATGTCCAGGAACTCCTGAGTGGACTGGCAATAATTGGTATAAACCACCTGATTGGCAGCCAGATCTCCTTTGATCAGGTCATCGATGACTTTGCCTCCAGTAAGGCAAGAAAAGAACAATTCTGACTGTATTAATACAAAAGTACGAGAGCGACACTTTTATTTGCAGTTGTTTTTTTACCCTTAATTGTATTGTTATGCACATTTTAGTTGCGGTGTTTGTTTAGCACGTATTATTTAAAACGCTAAAAGTATTTTCAAAAATCTATTTAGACCCTTTGAGTGTTGAGTGTTATTTTAGCATTTTAAAACTGTCAATATATTTAGTTCTGTGGACATTGTTTGTTTGGCTGTCTTAGACACCATTAATAAAAAGATCTGTCTTTGAACAGTGATGGTCACTTTATCAGTTTGTATTCTGTTCGTTGGTGCTATCAATACAGTAGTGTTATTTAATACTTGGTCACAGTTTGCACTTTAACCTCATAGTCAGCGCTTCATTTCAAATCCAATGTGCTCAACAAATGTGTCACTGAGGAGTTTCTATATTTCTGGTCACTGAGTGTATATAGTCATTAGTCATAGGTAGTTATTTGTAGTCGATTTAAATACAGTGTTGCTGTTCTCATGTCCAACTTTAGTGTTTACATGCGTATTTGTACAATATGTGAGTCAGCTCGTAACATTATAAGACAAAAGTTGGTTCTGTGTTGTGTGTAGTGAGAACCCGCTAGGAGTGAGGTGGGGGCCCCAAACCAAATCTAGGGCCGGCCCTCTCACGGAAAGTAGTGAGACAGGCTGTTACAAGGCGCACTTGGGACTTTATCGGGGCCTGCTGTTATCACCTGCCCTCTTGCTTGATCTATCCTGAAGTCTAATTGTGTCTGCCTAGTCTCCGCAGAGGCTTTATATCTGTCAATTATCGGCCCTGTCCAATTTATCTCCACATTTCTTCAGTGTCTTATATGTCTGCTGCACAAACCCGGTCTCTGCCATTTGGAATGACCCTACTGTGGAAAGGAATACACAGAGGAGGAACACAGAGGGAGAAGTGAGATGGGCTCTGCACTCACAGACGGGGAGTTTGGCCTCTCTGATACAACAGTGTTAAAAATAACCAGCTCTTCATCTGACTGACCAGACAGACTGGGGCTTCGAGGGAGTATTATCTCTCTGGAGTTTGTTCAACATCCAGACAGATCAGACAACACACGCACACACGCACACACACGCACACACACGCACACACACACACAGAAAGCAAGCAAGACAGACAGGGAAAAATCATTGGTGCACTGATACTAGATGAATGGGACAGAATTGATACACTTCTCAGATCCACCAACAAAGTCTGCACATCACACCAACCACTGGATAAGTTCTTTGGCAAAAACAAGGTTACAGAGTATTGGGTCGCTTTGAATTCTTGTCGGATGTCTTTGGATTCTTTGTGCCAGCCTGATAACAACTGGCTAGTTTCTTTCACACTTCACGTTCAACAACATGTCTCACCTTTAGCACAACCGATTGTCTTTTAACAAATGGAGAGTTTCATTACGAAACAAGATACCCACCATTTTGAAAAAACAAACAAACAAACAAACCCTGACACCTCCTCTTACAAAATGGTTGCTGGAATGAAAGTAAAAACACATTATGAGTTACTATTGAATCTGACTCATCTGAAGTGCACAAAAATGCTTACAAATAGTTTTGTTTTTGAGGATAGAATCATTGCGCTTTTGAAATGTTTCAGATAGATTATTTTTGTTTTGAAACCCCTCGTTTGATTTGATAGGCCTGAGTTTCTGCTTTCTTTCCTTGAAATTCCAAAAAATGTCAAAATGACAAATGTAATGTTTATTTTAGTATTAGTGTGAAGTGAGTGGAAGTGGAAGGGCACGGGAATATACTGTATGTCTATCTATATTATCACTGCTATTGTTATTTTTTGATTATAGCTCTTGGTTTTGACAAAATATGGATCTACACCCATTTCTTGAAATTTCAAGATGTTGGAATTTATATGAAAATATCAAGGATCCTTTATCAAAATTGATTATACTGTAAATCTCCCAAGGTAAACTGTACTAAGCAAATTAATCACTGTTTAACTATTATCTGATGACCTCTACTGGACAATGAGAGAATTGCAAATATTAGTGGTAGAGATACTACAGTACAGATTTCATTTGACAAATACAATCCTTTATTCAATATATACAATATAACGTGTCTGTTATTTACTTTTTAATGGTTGTGATTTTCTAAACTGACCATAGCAATGGTGATTGTAATTCTGTGGCACATACACATGTACAATGTTTTTATATAAAATGTTTATACAAAAAATATAATAGAAAATTATTGTCATTGTTGTATAATAGAAATTACGGATAAATGATTGTGTAGGTAGAAAAACAGCCCAATAATCACGCTGTGACATCTATTCTAATCCAGAAAGCCTAATCGAAATGTTGTTTTGTTTTTGGGACTCCTTGGTTTAAGGCACCAGAAATATGGCAGATGAAAAGTAGGTTAGGCAAAAAGAATACCCTTGGGTGCCAGACAGTCTAGACACTACTGCTGAAAGTCATATGGTTTTAATAGAATGCAGTGACTACGTGAGTCACTAGCTCAAAAATATGCTAATGATATGCATCTAGTGCTGTAGGAATATAGTAGAAAATCCCTTTTAGCTTTTCAGTCTCGTGTCCCTTTTTGAGTCTGGTGCTCTTGGTCTAGAGGTCCCGTTTGAGTTTCTCGATGGTGTAGTCATTGTCATGGTCCAGTTTGGCGAGGGTCTTCCTCACCCGCAGTGCCGTGAGGCGGGCAAGGGGGCTCTGGAACCAACACTCCTTCATGATCTTCACAATGCTCAACAGGATCTGGATACACAGATAAGACAAACATCAAATACCACAGTGAGATCTAATGTGAGTGGTGGTGTTTCTGTCCGTCTATGGCACCAGTGTTAATGCGCAAATATGTGCTGTGTGTCTTTGTATGCACATCATGCATAAGTGTGCATGTATTTGTGTGCTTGTTTATCAGGCATGAATGTGTGTATTTGAGAGTGTAGAGAGTCACAAAGGTTAGGAGAGGTTAATGAGTGATAATGTACTAAAATGTTGTGCACCACTGGAAAACATGTGTGTGTGTGTGAGTGTGTGTGTCACCAGATGGCCTACCGGGTGGGAATGCAGCCTGTTATGCAGACTGGGCCTCTGCTGGTCCACACACACCACCTTCTTCATTTCCTCAAAGCTGGGATCAGAGGGCACCAGGTCAAAGAAAGGAGGACGGTACTCTTCCACAATCCCTAAAACAAACAAAAGAATAAAGACTCAATGTGCCGTTTCCTCTCTAATTCAACAGAAGAACAAAAAACAAACTATCATAACAAAGACCCCGGCTGAAGGATTCAAGGGGAGGGATACGTGGGGGAAATGTAGACTCTAGCGTTGAACATTGAAACGAACAAGAAAACGTAAAACGGTGGCGATGGAGGCGTTATCAACTTCAGGATTAGATAACCACTGAGCAGTTATGGTTTGTCTCCTCATATATTTGCAGAACATAGATTTCACATCATATAAGGACTGAAATAGCACCCTTGGAACTCCAAATAGGCTCAAGTGGGAGTTCTGTAAGTATGTTTGACTAAACAAGAGAGCAGGGAAAGATACCAATTCCCTGGTGACTACACTGGGATGCCTGCTGATCGTGTGTGTGACGCACACGCACTTACATTTATGCGCGTGTATCTATCTCTACTATGTGTACTTGTGCACATATGTGTGTGCGTGCATGTGCGTTTTTGCATTTGAATTTGGGTGCACAGGCATCTGGACTATGTGAAAGTGAGTGCTGACACCAGATAAGACTGTTTATAATTACTGCAGTGCTAATCATGAGAGGATAGTAGAGACAGACACAGACTCAGCTCCACACACAGACGGCCCAGCTAGGAAAACACTGGCGTGCTGAGAGACATGGGGCGAACTGCCTCCTACACATACTCGACCAGAACCAGACAGACGTGACAGGGAAAAGACATTCTGAACACGAAGTGCCCGGGTGGAGGGGTCATACGTCAATGTATGAAGATGCCTTGATGCGCTGCTCTGTGAAACATTTTCCACCTGAGATCTGAGTGGGTGAACTCTACACTCTTAAAATCTCTGGATTGACTGCGAATGCTCAAAATTAACATTGGCTGTCGTCTCTGGTTACCGTTGACGATGGTCCTGCGGGTGATTTCCCAGAAGACCAGGCCCAAGGCCCAAATGTCGGTTTGCTTGTAGGACTCGAATATGTCCATACGAATGCTCTCATCCAGCACCTCAGGGGCCATGTAACGCTTGGTGCCCACGCGAGGGTTGTTGCCCACATCTAGGTAGTCACTGGACTGAGAGTGTATCACTGCCAAACCTGAGGAGAGAGTAGGGATAGAGCAGAGATGCAATTTACCTT
>OMOT01060925.1:0-11942 GCA_900312575.1 Acanthochaenus luetkenii | reverse complement strand
GGTGTATTTATCTAAGTCGCTTTGGACAAAAGCGTCTGCTAAATGATGTAATGTAATGTAATGTAATGTTTCAATAAAGCTTTGATTGAGAAAAGAATATGCATTTTGTATTTTCTAATAAGAAATATTCATAAGAAATTTTTAGCTGTATCGTGATCGATTGGTCATTAACTTTGGCGACTATCAATCAAGGAAATTCCCTAAAATTTGCAACCCTACTCTGAAGCTTTGGCTAAAGCCTCTGACTCTTAAATCAGCTTCTAAAATGAAGATGTGTTGAAAGCTAAATACTGTGTTTCTGAGTTTTGGGTTTTCAGAGCTGTGCTTTTTCTCTGGGCAAACAGCAAGTCAGGAAGTTAAGTTATTTTCTTTTTAGAGGATGTTTGTGCTGCCTGCATTTGAGGGGTTGGTTGATAAAGACAATGCTAACCATCCATAATTGCATGCTAAGACAGAGGAGCACGGCAGAAAGATAAGGAGGGACTGATCAGCTGGAGGCTATACATGTGTACCTTTCAATGCATGCATGATTATACAGATGATTATATTGAAGTGTAAAGAAGAAACAAGTGTTCTAATATTTGTATTGATACAATTGTTGTTAATGTCTTTTCACTTCAAGGTTTTGTTCCACGAGTATGTTTATGTCACATATTGTGCCAGTGCTTTGTGTCATTTGATGACCAACCTTGGATTTCAATTCATTTTTAGAGGATGTTAAAATATGTTTGCTGAATATTGCACTTGACAAGGCAGAACCTTCGTTTACATTTTCCGGCCTGGTTCTTTTTTCTTAGTTTGTTCCTGTGTTGGTACTTATGATCTTGTTGGTACTTGGCATCTTCTGGACTCTGGTGTTCACAGTAGCTGCAGTTCCTAATATTCTCCTGGAGTTTTTTAGATGCAGAGCCTGGTCTTTTTTCCCATTATTGCCTTCTCTAAACTGTGTGCTCTGCAGAACTGAAATCATAGCACATATTTGAGCTAGCGACTGTGATGAAGCCAGTGGTGGAGCCACCAGCTCGCTTGGAAGCATATTAATCTATTTTATGTTTTTGAACTGCTGCATAATTTGGTTAATGCAGTCTAAATAAAATGTCCATTGCATCTACAGTATACCTTTACTGCACCTCGTTTTTTCACTTGCTGCATAATATGGCACATTGTTATAGTAAGTAATCTCCCTATTACGTAAAGACCATTTGGCTTTATATTCCTGTACAGTAGGAGGCGCACACAAGCTGAGGTGTACGTTTGATTTGCCAAACCAAATCTTGTCTAAAACGGAATATATGCTGTGAAAATATCATTACAAAAAAATACTATTTTGTATTCATACGCAACAGATTCCTTGCTAAATGTATTCTTTATTTCCCTTTGGTATTCTGTATTAAAAACGTTGCAACCATATAATTTGCAACGCATGTTCGTCACTAAGGCTCTTAATTTGAATGTTTTGACCAGAAGTGTTTTATTATGGCCAGCTTGATGTTGTCGTTCGCTCCATCTGCGTACTGCGTAGTCCGACTCAACTCAGTGAACTGAAACGGACGAACGGTTCATGCGGAAGTGCTGTCGCTAAACGAATCGTGTTGTGAACGAATCACTGCAGAACTGGTTCGCAGGGGACAAATCACGTGATCAGTAAGTGATTCAGCTCGTTCGCCTAAAAGATTCGGTCTTTTGAACGAATCGTTCGCGAATGACACAACACTACGACCTGACCGCGAGCGCCATTGTTGACTTGTTTTTTTATATTGAAGCTGTGGTACAATTTACTAATCAACACGCCTCCATCGAAAGAGTCCATACTCATATTGATCAAAGCATTTATTTTCCCAGACAAGACGGTAAGTATTGTTAGTAAGGAATGAGGTTATCGGTTGCAAAATGCTGCGTCATTCTAGTTGCTGTTGGCTAGCGCCGCATGGCTTCGTAAGCTTGGCTAACGACACTTGCAAAACCGTTTAAACACGTTAATAGTTTTAATTGGCGCTAAGTGCTGAACAATTTGTTTTTTAAATGTCTAAACATGCATTCAGCCTAAGGCCTCGGGGTCATTTATCATAATGAACCAGTTGGATTTGCTTTTTGTGGCCTAACGTCAGTTAGCGAGCTATTGTTAGCTACCACTTCGACGACGCTTACTATTCTTGACTAACTTAAGCCTTTTTTGGATTGCATTATTAACGTTACTAAACTGTTAAGCAAATTGTAGTTTTAAGGTGGGACATAAGGTGAATTGCAAAGTGCTAACTTACTGTTACGGTCAAACAACGTTGGTAATATGTTTAAAGAGTAACTAAACCACAAAACCTGATGTATGTGGGTAGTTAGTGGTGGTGTTGACGGGTTCAGGTCTACACCTTGACATTTTAGCGCTAAGTTGTTGGTCCTACAGGTTGTTTTACATCCGCATGGCTACTGCCCTCTACTGTTTGAACACGGGGTACTACAAGTGTATTTTGCTTTTGGCTGATCTGGTGCCAGCCAGGTGACGTTTTGGTGCCAGCTTTCGTCAACAAGCAAACACCCTATCAACTTTTAACTAGTCTGAAAGAAAATGGTGGCTAAATTTTAGCAAACTTATTATTATTATTACATTATTGTAGATGACACACCCACTGAAGGGATTACTTTCAATTTTAGATGAACGTTTTGTTGCATTCATGCCATTATTTCATGTCTTTTTATTCTGATTACTTGCCAGTGTACTTTAATGAGTGAACTGTTCATTTGAAATGATTGAGTCATGTGAACTTAACCTAGAAAATGTTTGTTACACACATAGTAATGTCGCTTGTTTTCCACAGGCAAGGAGTTCTGAGATATCTTGTGGAGAGCGTGCTTGTGCTCCCATCCACAATGATCACAAGAAGAAGAGGCTGTGCGATCAACAACATTAAGGTGGAGTCTCTCGACGTTGAAGTCACAGATGCTGTGGAAACAATAGAAAATCTCTCAAGTCCATTAAAGTGCTTGACAACTGAGGATATCAACACAGGTGGCGTGGAGCTAGATGACCTATTTGGATTTGAAGACCTAAAATGGACATTTGAAAGAGAGACGGCCTCCCCGCTCTTCGATATTGGGTTGAACGAATTGGGTGTGTACAGTGTAAATGACCATGATTCTGGGACTGAAGCATCATCAATACCATCTCCAGAGAGCGTGTCTTATGACCAGAGGATGAAGAGCAAACACAACCAGTCTGTCCACATGATCAACAAAAACGCCATCGCCGCTAGATTGAATCGTCTCAAGAAGAAAGAATATGTCAGCGGTTTAGAGAAGAAGGTCGGGTCTCTGTCGACGGAAAACCGTGTGCTCAAACAGGAAAATTCTCAGCTGACCAAGAGAGTTGAGGAGTTGGAAGATGAGACCAGGTACCTGCGGGCCGTGCTGGCCAATGAGAGCATGTTAGCCCAGCTCTTGTCCAGGCTGAGCGGTGTGAATGGGATGAAATTATCTTCCTCGCTTTTCCAGGGGCCCAGCTCAACTGACCACGACTACGCGCTACCCAGGAAACGCGTGAAAGTGGAGGAGAAAGAGACATCTGGTGGCGTGTGTCTGCATGTGGACAAGAGCCATGTCTCAGTGGAGTTCTGCACTAAGTGTGCAGAGAGTGCAAGCACATCACTCAAAATGTAGGGTCAAGTACTTATCTCTTGTTGTTTCAGATATTGAGACTGAACTTGAAATGGCTCAGTGTAATGAACTTCATGGGGATTGATGAACACCGTTGAATTTGTTGTGTTTACCTAAGAACCTATGAATGTGCATGTCGTAAAGTGTGATGAAGCCGATGAGTACACGTTACTGCTAAACCTTGTTGACAGTTTTTTTTCTAGGTAATGGTTGATCCTACCATGCGGGATGAATGGCTTTCAGAACACCTTTGCCTGCTTGACTCCATGGTAAGGATCAGACAAGAAAAGATGATTGTTTTGTTCTCACAGGCTTGAGGTGTTTTGCAGTGACCTTTAGTACTTTTGTTTTTCCACACAGTTGTTCTTGTTCCCAGTTAGTTGACTTTGAGTACTTTGACAATTATTTCTTTTGGATTTTTATGTTTTAGTTATAATGTAATGCCTTGCTCTTGGCAGTTAACCTGTAAATAAGACTTGAGTCAAAGTATCCTAAATGTAATGGTAAAAAGCTGTTGTGGTGAAGGTTCACAAGGAGTTATTTAGTTGTCGAGAGTGAATTGGCTTTCAAACTGGAATTCAAGTGATCCAGTGAAAAGATCATGTTAAGAGACAGTTTTTTGTTTAGAATTGGTCTCTTTGTGAACCAGCACCACTGTACAAAAGAATACTTTCATTTAGCGCCGCCTATTTTTCTTTATGCTAAAGTGGATTCTGCTGTTGGAAGTTGAAGAGGCTGGACAAGCTGCTGCCAACGTGGTCTGGTATTTTTTTAAAGGTAGTATCAGTAACAAATGGTGTAAGTGACTGCATTTTACCAATACTCCACAACATCCTTAGCTCTCAGCAGTGTAACTCATTCAGCATATATTTGGGGTTGGCTACAATGGCTCCATTACTTGTAGCAATGATAACTGAGGCTTAATGGTCTCGGGGTTATGTTTTGTATATATTGACATTTTGGAATGTAATTGCTTAACTCTTCCAAAATGACCTGGTTGAAGTGGTGAAATCACCAGTTTTGTATATGAAAGTGTAACAATTGTAGTATGTGTATATATAATTTTGGACCTGAATGAGTATTGTTTGAGGAACATGGGTCTGGGGAAATGTTTGACAAATAAATCATATTTTCATTATGCTTTCAGTTAAAAATAACTACTCTGCGTCTTGTTCTGTGCTGTTGATATTAATGCATCTCTTTTTCTCTTTCTAAACAGCAAGCTCTGCAGATAAAGGTCTTGCTATTCCTGAACATTTGGGTCAAGTCTGGTAAAGGTTCTCAAAACATGGCCAAGACCTCATTTGAATGGAAGCCCAAAGCATGTACTAGGACAGGGCCCATTGTGGTTAAAGGCAGACTCCACTGAGTTTCAGTGTTCAGATGTTATTCCAGTGCCTCAATAAGAAAAGCACCCTAAAACAATGTGCATGTTGACAGCCTAGTCAATATTGCTCGCACAATTAAATAAAATGTATTTCAACGTAAAAGCTGAGACATTTTCTGAGATCGAAGAAAAGGCGTACTGCCATTTAATGTTGGTGGAACGTGTCGCATGACTTAGAAGATTGGTGGTTTTGTTCATTGGGTTCTAGTTTTACAAGAGACTTGTGCAAACAGATGGTTTAAATATGAGTTTTCCATCTATTTGTGCACGTTACATTTTGTCCTCTGGGTATGTCCTGATATGTCTGTCCCCACCAATCTACATGCTTAACAACTAATGATTCTGAAAGGAATTAGCAACTGACGGTGGTAGGGATAATTTGTACTTTCTGCTTCAGAATGTGACACTCGTTAAAGTTAAGACAGTTCTGAGTCAGCCAAACTAGTGTTGACTGCACATTTAGCAGCCCTAGCCTATGCATTGCTATGACATCACAGGTTAGGAGGCTCTGGTTTCTAGTGTTAGAAGAGCCATGTGCACAGATGCTGTGTGGTCTGAGACCATTGGAGTAACGTGAATTCTTAAATCAAGGAGTAGTCCTCTTTAATTTAATACTACCAAACAAATCAGACATAGGGTACCAAGTTCAAGCCGTGAAGACCTTAAACACTTCAAATATATATCTTTTTTTAACTTGGAAGACATTACTCAACACCAGTGTTTTAGATGTGGGTCCTCATGACATTTTTGCCTTCATAAGGGTTTAAACCTCGGCTAGGCTCTTCTCTTTTTTTTTACACTGGGGTATGGTGTCCATTTGGTGTTTACGGGGCGTTCCTGTAAGCAGCCATTGTATCTGAAAATGTTGGCTAAATGTAAATACCATTTCATAGACGTACCATTGTATGATTTGGTGCTTTAAAAAGTAAGATTGGCATTTTCATAATTGTTTTTTCTTCAGTGATGTTTAGGAGTGTAGGCAACATTCTCAGATGGGTGCTAAAGTCTTAAGTGATGTGGAATTTTGTTTCCAGCTGGTCATGGGATTTTGTGGTAAATGTCACTGAGAACAAGAGTCCTGTCTAATGATCATGATCCATTTGTGATGGCCTAAATAAAAATAATTAGGAATTTTACAACAGGTCGAGGTCACTTGACAGAATTGTACAGAAATGTGTCATATATTTAGTGTTCACTGCATGAACGTAGGGATCACAAAGTTCACCTCCAGACATGTCCAACATGGAATGCATGCGTTCATAGTCCTGCAATTATGTATTTGCTCCTGAGTGAGTGTAGACATCCATGTCCAGGTGGAGTTTTGTGTCCTTGTCAGATGCTCCATTTGTGCACCACTTGATTACTAAATTGCAAAGCTTTTCACTTTAAGAGTTATGGAGTTCTGTGAGAGCAGCAACACGACACTACACAAGAGTGCAGGGTTTACTAAATGCAAAGCCCCCATCCAGATTAGTTGGCCAGGCATATCCACTTGCAGTCAACAAACCATAAAGCTCGCTATTTATAAAAAGGAGCTGGGATCAATCTGTTTTGCAAGATGGTATTGAAATGAATACAGCACATTAATTTAGCTCATGCAATGAAGTTGAACTGTTTGAAATACTCTGTGCCCTTCATCATGGGCTCATCAGCAAAGGCTCCTTGGCTGGATTCAAAATTGAGATGTTTCTGAGAAGATTTTGTTGGATGTGGAGCAATTTATGTTCACTGGTTTAGTTATTGCATACGGTTATATGAGGTTGTTGGTCAAACTTGATTGCAAAACGTATCAATACTTATTTTGTGTAGCATAGGCAAACGGTTCCACTTGGTCGGGCGTAGAAGCTGATGCAAATCTCCATTTACCGAGCTGATGTACAGACGGGTAACAAATGAGAGGAAAACCCAACATTAAGTGTCTTAGTAAGGCGTCGGGCTCCACGAGGCTCCAGAACAGCTTCAATGCTCCTTGGTATAGATTCTACAAGTGTGGAACTACTGGAGGGATGGAACACCGTTCTGAAAGATGGACCCTCATTTGGTGTTTTGATGATGGTGGTGGAGAGCGCTGAATAAGAAATGTCCCATAGGTGTTCAATTGGGTTGAGAGCTGGTGTCTGCAACCGCCATAGCATCTGATTCACATCTTTCAGGTGCCCCGTGTCGTCCTGGAAGAGACCGTTCCTATCAGGAGGAGCTTTCATCATGGGATAAAGGTGATCGCTCAGAATAACTAATGATTTACAGTGATCCCTCTAAACCTCATAAGTCCAACTCCAGTCCTGGAGGGCCGGTGTCGGGTGGACGGGCAACAAACACCTGCAGCCCACCGACCTCGAGGATTTGAGTTTGACAGCCCTGCTCTAAGGGGACAAGTGGACCCAAACCATGCCAGGACCCCACACACACACACAGCACAACAGAGCTGCCGGACCCCCTCACTAGGGGTCCAGCGTTCAGGCCTGCACCGTTCTCTTGGTGCACGCCACACATGCACTCGCCAAAGTTGTGGAGAATATGTGAAGGGTGACTCATCTGACCTTTATCCCTCTCTGTAGACCAGATGGGTTTTGCACCACTGAACTCAAATGTGCATTGGTCTTTGTGTTGAGGGTTTCTGCACTGCAGCCCTACTACACTGTCCCAATGTGTAGTTGCTGACTGTACTGACAGTCTGATCAGGTCAGTCACCTGAGGAAGACTTGCTCTTCTGTTTCCTTACATGTCACTAATGCACGAGCGTCCCGGTCATCAGGTGTTTCTACTTACTCGGATCACTGTTCCTCTTGAAGCAAATGTATGACCGTTATGAGCCGACGTGAACTGTAACATGAGAAACACGCGATATAAGTTTTAGGAGTATTCAATTACCTTATTGTCACACCAGCTTCTACACAACACAAGTAGCCCCATTACACATTTCAGAATGGTACTGTAATAGCACAGTACGACTACGTCCATGTAGGAATATTACAATGACACTAGATGAAAACACAAGCACGGTAAGGTCACTACACATTTACTGAGTTCCTCAGACACGGCCCCTGGACATGGGACTGGATTATAATCCTGCAGTTGGATGTAGGTGTACAACAGGTTTCATCTAAGCAGTTGCTCCTAATGTCATAGGCCTATTTATGACAGGAGGATATAGCAAAGTCCTTTGAGACAGACATGCTTGTGCTAAAGGGCTATATAAATAAATGAACTTGAACTTGAACTAGAAAACTATGACATTGACCTGGACAAACAAAAGCAGGTTGTCTCGGTGCTGCATACGAGCATCGCAGGTCGTAGGGTTGCCTGTTCAGGATTCTGCTTCTCTCGCGAGATCTGGCAAACCTACCTGGAACACGGCCAGCTTCCGGATAGGCTGCGAAATAGAAGTAGGTAGCTTTTTCAGTCTCCGTTTAAGATTGTCATCAGACATATAGCTCCCTGATGGATTATTTCATGTTCAACTTGAAGTGAAAATGTACTGTAAGTCTCTGGTTTTGCATTTTGGCGAGAATAAGAACCTCACTGCCGTCAGAAGGATGAAATAAAACTGCAGCCATGCACTAGTGTGAACAAACAACACAGAGCCACATAGACTTTGTCAAAGTTATTATTGTAGAATACTTTGATGTTTTTTTTTCTTTCATACAGACAAAAAGTGTTGAACTTATTCCCATTAAATTCTCTTAGATTTCCATACAGTTTTAGTCTACAGTATACAGGTGTGTTCTTCCTCATATATAGATATTTATTCGCTTAAATAACAGGCAGGTAACTCTTTAATATATTCAATAGTCTTTATATGATTTTTTTTCCTTTTTTTTTTGTTGGTCTTTTTTCATTTCAGCACAGTTAAGGCTGCATTTTCTGTCCGCTGAACTGCTCTGCAATGTGCAAGGGGGACCATTCCACACAATATTTACAACAGTATGTATAGTGAATAATGTAAAACCTTAATTTCTTCCCGTCGTGACATGGCAGTAAAATACTTGTAGCAGATCTAAAAGAGCAGCCTAAACAATGCATTCGACGGATGCATTGCACTTCTGCGGTCTCTAGCTCTGTATCACCCTCCAGTTCTCCATCCTCCCTGGGTAGTGAGGTACATTTGTATCTCCTGGTCTCTATTTACAGAGTGGTGTCTCTGGACTTAAGAGAGACTGAGCATCTCCACACCTCTGCACACTTCGGGGCCTGTTCAGTGGACAGAAAACACAGCCCTCAGAATATGCTCAGGAGAATGTGCAACTGTATGTTCTTCCATCAGTGGGAGCACCGGTGGAGAAAATCAATAATAATAATATTAATAATATACAAGCGCTTCCATTTTGTTGTTCCTCTTTACAAAAAGCAAAAGGATTTAAAGAAAAATAAAATCATCAAAACATCAAAAAAATAAATAAAAGTGTAACAGGAACTTAGTACCTGTAAATCAATTTGGGCAATATGTACAGTAGTGGTGCAGTTGTACAATAATTTATATCTTTGATAGTAAATATATTATAATATATTATTTTTCACATTGTGTTTCCCCTCCCATGAAATTGTCTCACAACATCATAATGTAACGTGGCTGGACAGATGGACAGAGATGGCTGGAACTAGACAGTCAAAATTACACCATTGTAGATTATCTGCCTGTTGATGTATGTGTGCTTCTGTCTGTATATATGTGTGTGTGTGTGTGTGTGTATATATGTGTGTGTGTGTATATATGTGTGTGTGTGTGTGTGTGTGTCAGAGAGAGGAGCGAGCAGATGTGGAGAGGTCATAGCACACAGTAGTGACATTAGCCTAAATGTTTACATTTACCAACACATAATGACATTAATGATACCAAATGCATGCTTCAAAACAGACAGACCAATACAATGCCACCACCCACCTGCCCTCTGACAGGCCAGTTGAAGGTGGTGGCGATGACGATGGGCATTCAAGAAGACAGAGTTCTATACAGATAAGGGTGTTTCCAGAGAGCCCTGCACGCATCCAGAAATACAACTAGCAGGACAGACATGTTCCCTCACTGTATTTGCATGTATTAATGTCTGTGTTGTACATTATTTCTAATTCTATGTCTGGATACAGCTGTTGACATGGCAGTCTGTTGCATATTGTCTACCCCTGCCTTTCTCTGGCGGTGGGACCAGTTGTTAACTCTGGGATATCGGGCTCATCAGGAGAGAACTGAGACGAGGGAGGGGGGCGGGCACCGGGGTTGCATTGCATTGCAGTCACGCTCCGAGGCAACATGACGCCAGCGGTTCACCCACACCTAGTGCAACACGGGATACAGGAGGGCACTCTCACACCCGGTCTGGAATGTGATGAGGTCATCTGGAATGTTGTATGTTCCATGGAATGTTAAGGTGGAATAGGCGAGATGACGGTGGAATGTAATGTCTTGAACGCTACACCCGCGGGCTATCAATATATGTGACCGCTTTATTGGGATCTGCTCATGCAATATGTTAAGCCTGGCTCCAAGATAATACGGTATCTTAAGGTTCCCAATCAGCAAACTGTACATAATGGTGATGGGGAATGCACGGTATTTGTCTAAGTAATAAAACAAGGACATGACACGCAAGCTCTCATTGGCCAGATTACTGATCTGAGTGGGCTTTGAGCCTGATGGCAAAAAACTGGCAGAGGGGGATCACTGACATAATCAGACATGGGTCTGATTGCTTAAGTGGCTAGTCGCTTCTCAACAGTACAGTGATTTCTTCTCCTTCAAAATTACTGGACTGAACAGGTCAAGTGAAACCAGATATCCACAATACACATGGAGATGAGTAGAGGACAACGCTACATGATGGAGACGACCCAATGGCATGTGAGCAGGTGGATGTTCGAGTGAGTGCATGTTAGTCTTAAAGGGCCATCGCCTGTGCATTGTGTGATTGATGGCATTTAAAGGGTTAATGCTTCACAAGCATTCAGCTTTTAAACCAGCTCAAAAAAGCTGACTCACCCAACGACTAGAGACCAGAAGAGACAGACGAGAGAAAGAGAGCTGAAGAAAAAGATTCAAAACAACAAAAAGGACTGAGGAACAGCAAGAGAGAAGATGATGGAGCAAGTAACAGAGAGATAAGGAGGCTGGAAGAGGGCCGCCTCTTGGGCTCGTCCCAGGTGAAGCCCATAAATGGTAACTATACATACTAAAGCTCGGCAACTTGATAGGAGGCTGCACATTTTAAGTTAGCGCTGTATGGGGCGAGTGTATGTATACAGGTGTACACCACAGAGTCAAATCAATATCAGATCCCGCCCCATGCATCATCTCATAGCAGGGCGGGTGGGATTGCAGGTAACAGATCAGGTGGATTTATGGGGCGGAATTCATGGATTGGCTGGGTCGGAGAAAGAACAGTGATGGCCATGAATAGTTCTGTGTGTTGTCGCTTCCCAGACATTGAAATGTCCCCCCTCCTTTTTTGTTTTGCTGCTGCAGCCATTCTATTATTTAATTACTATTAGGTTTAAATGAACAGTATCTTTGTTTGCAATTTCTGTTTTTGTTATGTTTTTTGTCTTTTTTTCCAGAAGAGACAAGACAATACACGTACACACATAGAAAGAGAGAAAGAGAGAGGGATGAAACCTAAAAGAATACGACAACAACAAAAAAGCTTGATGTCAAATGTTTTGCATGAGAGCAGAGAGAAAAAGAAATGAATGAACAAATGTCAAAGAAAGAATAAATAGAGAAATGAATAAAATCTATCAATAAATGGAAATTACAGAACTGTAGTTAAAGCTTTAACAAAGCATCAGTTATAACGCAAGCAAAGTAGTGATTTCAAAGTGGCTATTGATCATAACCAGATAAATGGTGATGATGACAATGGTGTCATGGCAGGTAGGTAGGTGGGTAGGTAGTGACACAAACCCCCACAGCCAC
>OMOT01060922.1:5049-15914 GCA_900312575.1 Acanthochaenus luetkenii | reverse complement strand
ACACAAACACGCACACTCCCATTTTCCTCTTTACTCTGTGGCTATGCTAAAGGGAGAAGAGGCCTAGATCAGTAAGACAAGTGAGTGATCTATAGTTTTCCCTGAGACAGATTGTCTGGAAGGTTGCAGAGATTAGTCACATCTGGGGCTTTTAAGAATGCTGCAAATTGTGGCCTTTCTTTAACGCAAGCGATAAGGCATTAAATGAGGGGAGCTGCCTTATCAGCCCACTGCTACCCATAAATCACAATTGCCTGCTCCCCTCCTGTACCCCTGGTGGTTTCTATCTGCATCCTGGGGCTGGCAACATCTCACCATCGCAGCCACTGCCACCAACACACCACACAATAATCACACTATTTGCCTCCTAATTCACCCTCTACAGACAGTGCATTAGAAGCATTCTTCCATTATGTTTCCCTCTCGTCTCTTTCTCTCTCTCTGCCTCTCACGGTCTGTCTTTCGTTTGTGTGTATTCACAAGTCTTCAAAGGGGGGAATCATTGTTTCTTCGAGTGCTATCAGACTTTAATCCAGAGGAAAACACTGACACTTCAGTACCAATTCAAATGAATGGGACGTGGAAACAGCATTTAATGGGATATTGTCCTCCTTTTGTCTCATTCAAACCAAAAAGAAAATAGAGTGGAGAGCATAAGCTTTAATGAGCTTGTGTAAGTGACTCACACATTTAATTCTTTCTTTCTTTCTCAATAATTATATGGCAGTGACAGTGATTTTGGTGTCCTTGCTTGACAGTTTAAATTCTTTAGCTCAGGAGTGAAAATTCACAGCCCTCCTCAGCAGCAATTTAACAATTTAAATACATTTTGTGATAATTCTGTTTCAGAGATATGATGACCATATGGACACCAAATGGTGTCAATAATTAACTCATCAATAAAGAGAGCACTCCTCTTTGAACATCGGACCGATTCTGGATAAGGTCTCACATCAATTATTTTTGCTAAGGCCATTGCAGGTGACACTCAATGGCACTGTATTATAACAATGCTGATTTTTACTGTTTCACAACAGTGTATGTTTTAGCCAAAAGGCAGCAAATGTCAGTGTATGTGCATCATGAATATTGACAATGGACATGTTCTAACTTTGAATATACAAATTAACCCACCAGGCACAGCCAAGACATATTAATGGTTGATTCTTCACCATTTACCCTGCAATGTTCAAAACAAAGCAAACTGCACCTTTTTATAAGCATTTCTAGAGACCCTAGAAAGGAACTGATAGAAGACATGAAACTTATCAAATAATATTTTTAAAATAAATATTATAGATAAAAGTGTTGGCGTGGCAGGTGGCAGGATGATTAATCCAGATGTTTAAGATTTCCTTTTTGATGTGGAAAGTAGTATGTCATGCATTTAGGTCTTTTACCGAAAACCTGCACATTTTTTTACACAGTACATGTTGTTTTTTTGGCCTAATTTCCTTCATTGGACATCTGTTTTACTTTATCCACAGCTCATTTGCTATTTGATATAATTTGTGGCAAGATACCTTTAATGACAGGTTACATGAGCTTCTAAGAACCCAGGAAATGTATGATACTTTTCAGATTATAATTGATGTGGGTAAAATAAAAAGAACAGTTATCAATTCCAATGCACTATATTGTTCCTGTTGAGTCAACTTATTTAAATGTTACTCATCCAAAACACTTGCTGACAGTTATCTAAGTCTAAAATGAGTCTATAGCAGTGGAGAAATAATGGGCATGCATGAAAAACTCCTTTCAATTCGTCCTTAATAACGGGAGACCTTTTCGTGGTCGTGTGTGCTTATCACTTGGTACCGGTGTGTCAGATGACAGAGGTGAGAGTAGAGGTGGCCTACATGGCGACACCAGAGTTGATGGAGGAGCTAAGCCTGAGGAGGGGCTGAAGGCGTGGGCCTGTGCTGTGCTGTGTTGTTGGAGACCTAACTGGAGACAGATTAAGGACTGTGCATTTATCTCTGCTTGTAAATGAGTGACTGGCCAGTGTTGTTACTGCCAGACCAGGGTATTGGAACAAGAGGCTTAAGATGCTATCAGAGAATGCTGTGCCTGCAGGCACTCTGAAGATTATAAGGCATGGAAAAAGACAGTGGGAAAAGTGTTGACAAACAACCAGGGGTTATTAAGCATTAATTATATGTTAAGCTAACTCTCTCTCTGACCCATCGACGCCAAGCTTATGAGACCTTAGGGGTTCGGCCTCCCTTTATCAAGGTCAAAAGTCATCAGTTCATTCTGTTTGGCTCTGAGGTTAGTGTGTTAAATAAACATGAGGGAGTTCAAGTGCCTTGCTCATCAGCACCTTAACTATAGATGTGCAGATCTTCTCAGTTGGTCCAAAGAATTTTAATCTGCGACTTTCTGGCCACAAGCCCCTTCTTTGACGTTTAGGCTACCTCTGCCTTGTGCACATTTTAATTTTAAACATTTTAATAGCCTTATTTATTCAATGTCAAAGGTCACAAAGACGCACCGGATCTGAACACGGGTAAAAACAAGATTAAAAAAAGATGAGACTTTAATGATCGCCATTGAGTCATTGCAGCAGCAAATGGCAATAGGATACAGCAAAGACAAA
Source organism: Acanthochaenus luetkenii (assembly GCA_900312575.1). NCBI lineage: Eukaryota > Metazoa > Chordata > Actinopteri > Beryciformes > Stephanoberycidae > Acanthochaenus > Acanthochaenus luetkenii. Next base: position 13,315 of record OMOT01060922.1, on the reverse strand, counting down.
TAGAATAAAAATAGAACATATACAAGAATATACTGAAGCAAATGGGGGTTATATAAACATATGCAAATGACAGTTCCAACACATGTTAGGGAGAATGTATGAATGATGGGGAAAAAGTATGGATTACAGCATTATTAGGGGTGGGCAAGGTAACTGCAGAATATGTGCAATATTAAAATATACCAAAAGTATGAAATATATGCAGTATGAAACAGAAGAAAGCATCATAAAAATACACAATAATATAGCAATGAATTACAATGTGATATACAAGCAAACAATAACAGATACAATTAGATAATATACTGCAATAACAATCAATACTTCAAATGAGGTGGATTAGTGCTGAACACCAAACGTAGCTCTACAGAGGTTGAAAGGTGGAGGTGTTCCACAGGGATGGGGTTGAACAGAGAAGGCCCTGTTGCACCAGGTCTGTCTAGGATGGCATCTACTGACCAGATATTGTAGGTAAGGTCTTGGTAAACAAGGATATAAGAGATGAAAGAGGTAAGACATGTACACTCAGATTTCTGGGCACCCTGAGTAAGATTATGTTTGCCCTTCCTCACTTTAATGCATTTTATCATCATTGCAGGACTTTGCACAATTTAAAATGATCATGCAAGACTGAGGATTGTGTATTACTTGTTAACATTACTGCTGTCAATCATTGAAAAAGGTGAAAAACCTTAAGGTTTCAAAATCTCCATTGTTGGTATTTCATTTTACTGTTATACTCCCAGAGGTCACAGGAAAGCACAAAAACCCAAACACCAACGGTAAATGTCAGGTTTTGCCGTCAGTCCACCAGAATCAAAGAGCAAGGGCTTCTTCCAAGACTCACCATTTTGCACCAACGTTCAACAATCACACGGAGAAATCCATCACAGAAGAGACAGTAGCCTCAACAGACCATAATGCAATACAGCCACAAGACATGTTGCGTTTTGAGTAAGGGTTGTGGCCGTGATAATGGACACGCCCAATGTACACAAACTAGCTGGCTAGCTGGCTATATTTCTGTGCCCCACACACACACACCTTTGATTGAATGCAACAAGTTCAGGCCCGTTCTCTGGGTTTTGTTGAAAATTATTCTGGGAAATGTAGGAAATTACTAACTGAGGTCGATGAGGCAGGTTGAAGGAAAGTGATTACAGCAAATACATTACATTACAATACTACATTACAACGCAATCACAAAATAACTCCTCCCAATGCATTGAACATCACAAATGGATGATATCTATCAGTCAAAGAGTATCTGATGGTTGATTTTTCCTCATTTTCTTGTGATTAGCTTGCCAGATTATAATGTGATGAAGGTAGGCCTCACAATTTATGGGTCATTGTAGTAATAAATACATAATTTCATCTAAAATGTGTAAACTGATAACCTAGTGTTGTTAGTGTTGTTAGTGTTAACTGTAGTTCACTTGATCCAACAGAGGCGAAGTCGCATTCTATCAAGTTGTTGTCTCTCCGTCTGTGCCACATGAATTGCCCTCAGCAGAAATCCACTGGCAAGGCTATTATATCCCACAACCATCTCACAGATAACAAATGTCTCATTTAGATATATAATTGTGTGCCTTGCCGTAGGCCTATATGTTGTTGTTGCATAGTTTCACTGCACAGACTTGATGAGAAGACTTGTTGGAACAGGAGAGGGACGAGGTGAGCGTTTTTGTTAATGTGTGTCTGTACAGTATGTGAATTAACGCAGCAGCATCTCTTTAAGAGTGATAGGTAGTATTTAGCTACATGTAGTCTATGGAAGTGTCCATAATGGTCTGCAAAAAAGGATTCAAAAATACCAACATTATTAGGCTGTGTGTCCATTATGCATGCAATTGATTGATATGCCATGGAATTATTGGAAATCATTCATTATTATCCTTCCTCATAACCTTTACTATATTTTCCCTATTCAGTTTTACAAAGTGTGTTTTTCCAAATACCTTTTAGAATGCATTTTGGGGGGGAAATTACATTGCATAGAGTTTATTGCAGAGGTCAAGTCTGACGGTGAAGAAGATTAATATGTTTGTTTGTTTTTTTGAAATGAGGGTAATGGAGATGGAGTGGAAGTGATGGTCTACATTTCTGAGTTGAAAGAAGGCTGTCTTGTAGATATGAATTTGGAATGAGAGGGTTGAAAGAATATTAATGTTGAGTTAGGAGGATGTGCAAACACTGTCAGGTACAAAGGTACAAAAAGGTGCAGCCCCAGTGACAAAAGGTACAACTGTACTTTAAAAAAATTGTATTTCATTTTTTATTATACTATCCATCTTCAACCACTTATCCGAAGTCGGGTAATTTTTTATTGTGTACTGTGAAAGTGTTGATTGTGAGTTATACTCATTGCTGGAGTTAATAAGCATCTTGGGGCAAATGATAAAGATTTGACATTTATAGCAGTTGAGTTTGAGGAAGTTTCTCAGCATCCAGCATTATATATTTCTGATGCAGTTTGTCAGGGTGGGTTGAGTTGAGGTAAGCATGTTGTCATCATAGCAGTGAAACTTGAGGTCATGTCGACATGTGATCTAGAAAAACACAACTGTTGCTACCTCAACTTACAACCAAGATGCATGAAGTAGAAAATGATAGAAAGGAAGAACAAATTCAGCTACTGTTGGAGGCCAATGGATGTTCTAGAAAAACTACTTTATTGAAAAAATAAATAAATAACGCATTTCGGCATAAAGCCTTCATCAGAGTTACATGACAAAGAGTCAAATACCTTTTCAAAATGGCCAATACAGTCAAAATGGCCACCTTAGTGGACTTAGACCAATCAGTAAACAGGTCATATGTCAAAGCTCAATATCAGGAGTCAACAGTAACATTTAAACCTACTACACATTGGACCAGTGTTGTGCATGAACACGCTAAAAGAACGCACTCATATTTCTGGTGAACGGTGAACTGAACAGATCATTTTGCAACTAATGAACGTTCATTTATTGATATTGCCCAGTCCTGCTGAAGCCAGTTCATATGATATTTGATATCGTTAAAAACGTTTTAATGCAAATTCTGACGCCGGGTCTGAAGAAACAAGTGCGAACGTCAGTGAAGTCATCTTTCAGCTAGAGACTGTAATGAAGCCAGTGGTGGAACCAGTAGCTTGAAAACAGGAGGAGGTTCAATGAAAAAGAATGGGGTTTTTTTTTAAACGGAAGAACTGAACGTGAACTACTTCATTTTAATCTGTGTGAACTGAACTTTGAGCTAGCTCTTGAGAAGTGTGAACTTGCACAACACTGCATTGGACCACATGCAATAAAATGGTACAATACATCCATAATATGAAAACAAATCCTGAGCATATGATCACAACAAACAACCAAATATATGATCTGGAAAAATGGATGGTGAGGATCAAAAGATACTGCCCTCAGTTGTATTAGAGTACAGTCGGATAGTAGCCGTACTCTTATCTAAAGAAGAAGTCACCATAAGTGATGAAGTTGATAAGAAGATGCAATGCTTTTTTATTTAATAGTATATTTTAATACGGTATATTTGCTGTATCATGCCACCTGACACTGTCCCACCTCCTCCCTCCCTCAATTCAAAGGTCCTAGACATACTACCACTGAAGGGCACACAATTTTCTGAAACGGTTTGAAACGCTGCTTTTGATTAAATTTGTTTATTCCTTCATTTTGTAAACCTTCAGCATTTGACAGAGAGCTCAGCTGAGAGCAGTTTATTACTTTGATAATAAGTGGACAGATGGAGGGGAGGCGGTCATTAACTGGGTCAAGGGGATCTGGTCCAGAATACAGGTAGAGATGTTTTGCAATCACACAACATACCTCTTTTTGCTCCTATTTCACAAGACAGCTACAAACTGGTTAAGGCTACAGCATGTTATCATGTACAGTACTTGCCTCTTTTCAGACACAACCTTTTGCAACCTTTAGCAACGCTCAGCCGTATGTCCCTTACCCCTTTTCTCAAAAGCAACATGAAACAAACCAAAGAGCAAGCAATTTTATTGTTCAGTGGTATCTTTAATTGTGATGAAAAAGGATTATGTAGATTCCTGTAAGCCTCCCTGACAAGACATATTTCAAAGTGAATAGACCATAGAGCAGGAATATGTGTCACTGGTGGAGGCTTAGTGGAACGTCTTCTCAATAATAGGGTAATCCTTGAGTCTAGGGATCCCTCATTTACCCTGTCTGCCAAGAGACGATGTGCACTGGTCTCCCATTTTAGCCTAATGGTCTCTACAAAGACAATTGAAAGTACTGAATATGTGCTGGCTGGTGTCAGTTGCCATTAAGGTGTTGTTTTAATTACTTCTTCCAGTAGCAGTGGCACTATGAGCAGCTTTAGTAAATATATACTGTATATACTGTATAATATATATCATTTACACATTTTAACCCAGAACAACAAGCGAACAACCAACAACGCAGCCATCCACTGCATTGTAAAGGCAAACATTTCATCGTCGTATTTGACTTTGGTTACGTGCTAGTTACACAGTAGACTGAATATATTCATTCGTATCATATGATATGGTCAATATGATTTTTCACCTTAGCATTAGCGCCATGGCGTAGTTCTTCTGAAAACATTGCCAACACATGAAAGCTTTTTTTCATGAGCCACGCATCTCTGCTGTCACTGTTTGAAATGTGCTTGTAATTTATAATTTGGTGGCGTGATATTTTCTGTGAGATTGTCGCAGAAATATCAAATGAAACAAAAGCTGCAGTTGGCACAAATCTATGGATTGATTTCCTGATACCGTATGTGGGTACAAGTTGTTCCAGAAATTGCCTTCTAACTTGAATGAAACAAATACAGTGAAAAAAAGAATGAAAAGAAAACTGTATGTGATTTCTGTAAAATATAAACAAAGACTTAAAAGGAATTGCTACTGGAGGTCAGCAATCCAAATGCATATTCAAAGCACAGGGTGTTGCAGTAAATTTATAGCAGTCAGTTATTTAACAATCTGAATAGGCAATTTCACAGTGAATCTGCATAGAATGGGGACATGAAAAGTTGTGAAGAATTGATGATGGACTCCTTGAGAGTGAGCAAAATAAAATTGACCATGAAATCTGGAGCTTGGAATTAAATTGGTTGGAAGAAGAGAAGAAAAAAGGTGTGAGGTGTGACTCATACATGTCTTTGTGCAAATGCCAAGGTTAATTTGCACATCAGTTAAATAGATAGTTAAATGAGAGAAGATCTGTTTGGGCAAAGGAATCCCTAACAAGGAGAAATGTAGTATATGAAAGCTTTGCTGGTTGTTTTACAGTCTTAGCTGAATATGGTTTCAACCTATGCTACGTTTCTCACCCGATGGCTATAGGAGGTAGTGGGTCTTCCTGATATGGATCCATCAGGAGTTCGCACTTCTTTTCCCTGGCACACGGTTCGATGTTTGTAGATGTTACATGAATACCTTATAGACGTAGTATTCATGAATGTGCTTTGAAACTGTTATAAAGTTATTTTTGGGGTGTTACATGGGGGGGTAATACAGAAATAGGTTGAGTAAGAGAGTGACAAAAATAAGATGGTTAAGCAATTTACATAATACCTTTTGGAGAAAATGAAATTGGAAGACACTGCAAATGACAATTGACCACTTAAAACAACATATAGCAGGACAAGCTACACTGCTGTACATGTGCAGATTTGTATTGATTTCCATCTGTGATTCTTCAGGATCAGGATTCTAGGCTGTTAGTGAACACAACGTTTGCTTCAAGCCAGGTGTGAGCTGGGTAGCGAGGCACGTCCTGTAGGGGGAAAATGCATTTCATGGTAATGAAGTATTCACTTGTGTGTACTGAGACATGGCATTGGAGAGCTCTGTTATGAAGTCTATTACTCTATAAAGTTTGTAACATCCCTCAAGTCAACATATTGGTGACGGGATAGCCCATTAGCGCTGATTACCCTCGTCAATTGTTTCTTACTAACAATAACACCTGACGTAAATCTCCATGAACCTCTCTCCGTTATACCTTGTAAAAAGCCTGATTCAACTGAATATATCTTTATTCAACAAAATGTCAGGCTATTTAAAACGAAATAAATCAATGTAATGAAGCAAACATAACTGGTTATGGTGGGTGAAATCCGTTTGAAACTAATCTAAGCGTATGCTAAATCAAGCACACACAAAACGTATGCATAATTTATTTCTTCACACATATTCTGAAATTTCGCGCAAAAAAATTATAAAAGTGAGGGCACGAATTGACAAGAATGAGGGAGCAATGCTATCTTGTGCCATCAATGTAGTAAATTGTGGCCTCACAGGAAGAAAATAAAATAGACCTATGTACTGCATATCTTTGTTTTTGTTTTCCTGCAGCCACTCCTGGGCTCCATAGGGCACAGATCTCTTCTGATCGTGTGATTGGTCGGGAGCTAGCTAGGCTTATGGGTATTGTGGCAGTTGTCATGGAAACATCAGTCACTTACAATGAAAAAGCTTATTTCTCATAACAGAGGTTAAGCATTCATTATCACTGGCAATTACAGTCACACAACAAATAGTTTTCCCACCCAGTAGAAGAGACTTGGCCTACTTGATACCGTTTGGACTTAATCACCATTAGAATTACATTGAATAATTGGTAAACAAATATGAAAAACCGGAAGAAACACCAGAACTACCTATTTAGCCAAGCAAGCTAGACCTCCCATAGAACTAACTTACCGCTAGGTCTAGTGAAGAGAGATTAAATCTATCATTTCACCCAATCATATTCCTTAGAAGCTGGGGCGGTGTGACTAATATTGGTTGGTGAATCATTGAAGTTCCTACAGCGGCAGTCACTGTCTACCCTGCTCAGAGGTGGGAGTGACAGGGACGGGTGATATCAACAAACGTACCTAAGATTGCTGATTGCTGATTCAAAAAGGGGTAGTGAGAACAAATCAACCTCCTCACTACTGACTATGAGATGTCAGCTACATTAGCGTAACTTCCTCTTCCTCACTTGAAAGAGTCTGATTAGGAGGCCCTACGTACATCGTGGTAATAGAGAACAAAGAAGGCCAAAACCTCACGCCATTAAAATAGATTCACCAAAACCAATTGTAGTATATTCGCTTGGAAGTGACACAGAGGAACCGACGAGGGTTTTTAGTGGCAGATGGAGTTTTCCCATACCATGAAAATCGTATACTTGGCTACTAAGAAAACAATTCTTGCTGGTACGTTGAGCAGCCTTCCTGTTTTCATAGAGAAAGTGACACTGGGAGAGTAAGTGAGTGTGAAGTCTCTTTAATTGCCTTCGGTCACCCACAACGCTGAACCGGAGCGCCACGCAGCTTAGAAAAGGAACCGGGCAGAGGGCCTGATAGATATTTTATCGCCCAAGTTAACGGTTAATGAATTCCCAAAGTGAAATCTGTCACTTAAAAAATAAAGAGGAAGGCAAATTAAAGGGAGATAGAGAGAGACAGAGGAAGAAAGGAACTGGAGAGGGTGACACAGTTTCAAAATGCCCTATCTTTTGGCCATCCCCGTTTTTCAATGGAATAAAGAAAACTCAGCCTCTTTCTTCTCTTCTTTTCTTCCCTCACTTCTTTTCTCTCCCTCCCATCCTCCTATCTCTCACTTTGCTTTTCTCACAATTTTTTTTTCTCATGAATGATTTATATGTGTCTTGTTATCAGCAACGATTTCTATAGACCCCAACGCATTCACCAAGACATTTGTGGCGTAATTGTTAATTTTAATGCCATAATGGCTTCAGATGGGAGCTCTGATTAGACATTTATTACACAATTAAATGAAACATACTCAAGAATCACAAAAGCCTTCCGTAATTATTTCAGGCCATTAATAAAATGGGCATTAAATTATATTGGACACAAAAGAGAAGTGAAATAGATTTCCATTAGAGCAATAGAGGCAGAGAGGGGTAATAGATCCTGCCTGAATTCACTCTGAAATTAATTGTTGCCCAGCCTATTTCCACACACAGTGGAATAAATGAATGAGAAAAGAGAGGAAGAGAAGAACGAGTTGGTGGCCGAGAGAGTGAGGGGAGGGGGTTACATTAAGAGCCTCTGATAAAAACCTTTTGTTTGACACCCTACAATGGACCCTCAATGGGAGAGAGAGAGGGACAGAGAGAGAGAGAGAGAGAGAGAGAGAGAGAGAGAGAGAGAGGGAGCATGCACTTTCACACACCTCTGTATCTGTGTGTACGTGTGTGTGCAGACAGAACGTAACGATTGTGGTGCTAGTTTTGGGTCGGCA
>OMOT01060910.1:5511-17741 GCA_900312575.1 Acanthochaenus luetkenii | reverse complement strand
GTAAAACAGCAACACGGCCAAAAATGACGAGGTGAGAAAACAGATGAGACAGAGAGGAGGACCCAGGTTCAAGCATCCACCGTGCTGCAGTGTCCTTGAGAGCTCCAGGGGCGCTGCTCTGTAGCTGACCCTGACCTCTGACCTCCATGGAAAGCACAATGAGAATTTACCTACAGGGATCAATAAGAATCACATCAGTATCCTACTATAAAATGAGGAAAAACTCAGTCAGTCAGTCTGTGTGTCCGCATCCATTTTTCTCCACAATGGGTTGGCCAATCGATCTGAAACTGTACATGAGCATTGTTATAGACAGGGAGAGATGAGGCGGATTTTTTAATTCTCCCAAATGGAAGAGTTGTGTCACGCGCATCCCTGAGTCTGGACTAGTTATTATTAACATTGACCAATGAGGTCCTGCATAGCTCATTGGATAGATTGTTTGTTGTTTAATTGAATCTTGCACTCTTGATGCTGTAAAGTGCTTTGGATAAGAGCAGCCACCAAGTGGTATATACAGTGCTGGATTAACAATTGCTTTTATATATTCTCTATATATATATTACGTATTCACAGCCGGGCGATGTCTCGAAACTCCTGCACTGGTCGCACGGCAAGTTGTAAATCCTATTTACGTTGCGGCATTTAGCAGACACTTTTATCCAAAGCGACTTACAGTACATATCATACCGTTGGCGGAGGCAAAGAAGTTGCCCAGAAAGCTGCCCAACCTTTCAAAACAGCGATTGACATCATCAAGAAGTCCCTCTGGCCAAAAAGTAGTTTGTTTACCTGTTTGGTTCCACTCAGAAGCAATGACGGGGATGGAGGGAGAGATATTCATCCCTGGCTGGGAGGCTGACAGCAGCTCTGAGTGTGTGTGAATGTCAGACAGGCGATCTGAGAGTTGGGGGAGAATTTGCTGGCCAAAGCCGGTCCTGGAGGTGCCCTTGGCGCGCGGCGTTGTATTTGTTCCAGGAGAGCGGACACTCAAAAGTGGGAGATGGTCCTCCGAATGCAGATCGCAATGGAATATTCAGGAGCCGCGACGACTAGCTAAAGGGGTGCGTGTGTGTGTGTGTGTGTGTGTGTGTGATGTGCATTAATCTTTGTGTCAGCCCATGTGTCTGCATATATCTGGGTCTTTTTTCTTTGCATTTGTACGAGTCGACGTGCGTGTTAGGAGTTGCGTGTGCGTGTTGTTACGTGCGTGTGATTGTGTGTTTCTGTGTGTGTGTAAGTCTACACCTTTGTGTGTGTGTGTATGTCTCCATGTGTATCTATGCGTGCGGTGTGTGACATTAATGAAGGGTTTGGAGTTTGCTGCCGGTGGAGAGTTTATCATTACTCTAATCCCTCTGGAGAGATATTCTCTTGCTTTGCCCTCCCACGCATATCGCTCTCCACGCTCGGGCCCGCATAGCAAATGTGTTGTTGGAAATGCGGCGCCGTCATTTGTCAAACAGGAAGCGTTACGCAATAGGAAGAAAAGTGCATTTCCCCCCCGACTTTATGATATTACTTGCTCCTTCCTCTGTTTATTGGATCATTGTGTTTGTTCTGACCCTCCTGTGTGTTTGCTGTATCTCGTGGCTTGCTTGCTCTGTACTGGTTGAGGGACGGCTTATTTGCCAAATGCCGATGAAGAGGAGTTGTTGCAGCGGCGTGGGCAGTGTTATTTTCTTCTGGCAATTCACCAGAGAGCAAACAATAAAAGTCCTCAGTATTCACGTACAAAAATGGCTACGACTTTGTCTGACATCAGCAATGCCGTTTTCAGTCACATAAATAATTAAATTGAAGCCAAACGCACAGAGACGCGGACTTCCTGTTGTCAGCACGTCCTGTCGAGGTCATTTTCAAAGGAAACCTCTCTTCCCCTTCCAGTGTAAAAGCCCACATTCTTTAAATACAGGTAGAGAAGTAAGAGCAGTGTGTGTGAGAATTGGATCGTGGCATAGCCCGGGTGTATCTGGGCTCTCGAATGCTGCCTGTTCTAAATGCTGAACATGTGAGCCAGTGATTGGTGCAGCGCTGCCAATATACGTCCATGAGAATGCAGGGCTGGGATTTACAGCTGTGTGGGGACTAGAGGTCAGACCAAATAAGACCGCGTTAGACGGCTCAAGATTAGAAATGAAGCCGAGGGATGGAAAGCGTGGCTGTGGCGTAACCGTTAAAGTGCAATGTATCTGGGAGATACGATTAGAGATCAGATTGGACCGTAGCCCAAAGCTGTGCCGTTGAGCCTGAGGCTTTTGGAGATCTCCGGTCAGCTGACACGTCTCTGTGCCTCAAAAACACTGTTTCCGACACAACGGCCTGGCCTGCAACTCTGCGTGGACCGTAAACACCTGGGATAAATGACCAGAGCCACGTTATTGCATTGCAATTGGTGCTGGTTGGAATTTGACGCGTCACGGGATCATTTTCAAGCTATTTTGTGTCAGTATCTCACATCAGAGTGGTCGTTAGGAGCAGGTGGCCGCCCCATCCAGGCGCCTGCCAATAGATAATCGACCAATGGCTTCCTCAGCAGCGGCGCATTGATTTGGCAGGAGGGGAAGCTGGCCCTCTCATCGCGGCACAGCCCCCCATCCACTTCTCTTTCGTGTATATTTTTGGGAACGCGGGGGGATATTACATGTTATTATGCTCATCGTAATCCTCGTTCGAGTGCCCGCGCAGGGGTCCTACTTTTGAGACCATCGTGCTTTTCGATACGGGCATCTTCACAGACAGCCGAGCTCATCACTCCGTCCAAAACGAGACGGTGCCTCCTTTCCCCCTTGAAGGTGGAAAGGCTGGCGAGGCGAGTCACCCCCCTCCCGGATCAAAGGCTCATGGCCAGTGGCGGGCTTTTAGAGACCCGTGGTCCTGACCATCCCCCCGCCTCACCGTCCTTCTGCTCGGTGCGGACGTCACCCTCGCACCTGCTCCATCCGTCCTTCCCCCATTGCGCCCAGTGATTGAGATCTCAGTGTGGTCCCCTTATCGTAGGCGTGTCGTAGTTGTACACATCCATGCGGAGGTCTGGCGGTAGACTGACCGTTGCATATTTCCATCTGCATAGTGAATCTAGTCTGGCAAATGACTAATGTGTCTCAGTCTCGCATAGAAAATCACTCGATCTATCCATTGTAGCTGTAAATACGATTCAACGAAATGGTCCGACATACATCTCAAGACATTACTCATTTCCGGCAACGTCTTACATTTTGGTGAAAAGTGTTTTCCTGTGGCAGCAGGTCATTGCTGGGCGGAGGCCTCTTGTTGCCGTCATCGGACCATCTGTCCCACCTCAGCCCGTGACGCTGAAATCATACTGCGCTGGCAGTGCAAAGTGCAATCATGTGCTATATATCTCTCTGGTGGGCTACAAATCCAGACAGAGATCTTGTTTTGACAGAAATGACTCGTAACATTTCCCATGGGGTTGATAACATCCATGGTTGATGGTCTGCATCAGGAAAATGCTAATGCTAGCACGCTAGCTCCCTCCTGTTAGACTAAAGAGAGGTGAAAACAAGCTGTTAATTTCAGCGCGTGTAACCTCTGAGCACACTGTGCACTCCTGGTCCGTCAGGCTGTTCGCCCTTTCGGATTGCATTGTGTTAATTGGCTACTCTCGCCAGCTGGAAGTAATGTTGATACACGGAGGAAAAGCCGCCACGCTAGCTTCCTGCAGCGCTTAAGTGTGCCAGGGCATCTTGCACGCGTCCCATAGCGGGAAGTGAATTCTTTGATGTGATCGCTTTTGAGAAACGTCATCATTTATTGATGCTTCCATTAAAGTAGCATAGACGTCTGTGTGGAGTTGGGGAGGAGGAAGGAGGCAAACTGGTGGGAACAGAAGCTTGCTAGCAGACAGGAAATGCCCTCCTGTCCAAACCCACAGCCTTACCCTTTCATTTCTTCTCCCCAAATCCCCAGTCTCATATCTCCGTTCCTACACCAAGACAAAATGATAAGGTGCACTAAGCTGCGAGAGATTGATACGATTTTGGGGGATAGCTGATACATACTGGCATATGTTGTAGACCTGGTGATCTGATGATGTTAGCAAGTGGATGATTTCAAGCTGTACGTGTTTAAGGTGGACTTTTAGTTACGTCTTTAAACCACTTAGGCTTTACAAAAATACAGCGTGACTGATGCCTTAGTGTGACAATCATCCACGTCATCAGCAAAAGCCTTGGGGTTACATTAACCTTATCAAAACAGGTTCTAAATCAAAATGGTCAACCAAGTTGCAAAATTGAGTAAAGTAGTTGTGTCTTTTGCAGCTGTCTTAGACAAAGCTGAAGTTGGTTGCTGACTTGCAGCTTCTCACAAGCGAGTTAAGGAAACATTTTCACTTAAGCTATGAATAACATTTGTACATAATTCAGTTAAAAAAACGTTATATCAATAATGATGAGATACGCCTAAGTACAGTGGGTTGTAAAATGTTTATTTTCCATTTATGAAGTCAAATTCATCAAGCATTTATGTGAATGCACCAACTATTTATATAGCTGTTAAAAGCCATCAAAATCATGTTCTCTCCTACTGTACAGCAACGTTTCCTGTTTGCTCTACCTCAGTTCTTTTGCTGTTCTCTAAGATGTCAGTATCAATAATTTGAAGACCAGTAGTCTTTATTATTACCGTCCTTCCAAAGCCGCTCTGAATGGATTGATTTTGAATTTCAATGAATTTTGGACAAAGCTGTTTGCAGCTGTTTGATTTGCAGCTTCTTATTCGTTAGTTAAGGGAAGAAGAAAAAAATCAGTTTCTAACCCTGTAAAACATGTGAATATACATTATATTTTAACATCGTTCAGTAGTGCTTTCATTCCAGAAATCTATGGGATAAATTATTTCTGGACACTGATACAACAACTGATTTATAACTATAAGCTCATTTATTTTCAAACCACATTGCCTCTAGCGTGGCCCAAATGGATTTTGACCCAGCGATAGTGGTCCATTATGTGAAATGTTACCATTATTGTAAATGTTTGAGCCATTCAGAGCGGCTGTTGAAGGAATGGTAATACCAGTAATAATAAACCACTGGTATTCAAATTACTGAGAGCAGGAAAATAATTGAGGTAGAGCAGACAGGAAAAATTGCTGTAGAGTAGGAAAGAACATGATTATGATGGGATTTTGATAGGAATGGGAGTTTTTGGTATATTCATATAAACCCTGTCACACAAATTCTATGAATTTGACTTCATAAATGGAAAATACACATTTTAAACTCTTAACCCACTGTAACTGACATTTATTTTATTTAGTGTTTTCATTAACAAAACTGCTTTAAAATCCACTTACACTTACACAACAGTTTGTCACATGCCGTCTACCCTGGTATCAAGAACACTACCAATCAATTTGAGAATGAAAGAATATGTCCAATTCCTTGTTATCTTTTTTAGTGATGATGCTGCTTTAACACAATATAACAGCTGAAATGTAGAAAAGGAAACCAAAACACAAGTCAAAATGTATCTGATTCACAATTTTAACGAAACAACTGTGTGAAAACTAGAACTACAATTGTGCCATTTGATTCCTCACTGTCATCAATATATCTAGCAAAAAGTCTTAAAACATGAATTTTAAAAGACTATATTGTTAGTGTTTAGTTTTTTCATTTTAAATGAATAATGTTAATGTCTTGACAGTTAAATATGAACTTAATTGATCTCCAAGAGGAAATCAGTCTTAATGGTGTAATAAATACCTGATATTCCTGTCATCCTAGGTTCCTCCAGGGAAGTGAAGGCTCCTGTAGAGGTGTCAGAGCAGATGGTCCAGAAGTTAAGAGGCAAGAGTGAGTTCACTGTGCTGGTGACTCTCAAACAGGAACACCTCAACTCTGGGGTCATCTTCTCCATCCACCATGCTGGACAGAGGTATGATCAGTGTTACACGCCGAAGTTTAAGGATATTGTTTCCAAATATACAACAATTGTCAATTTGCACATGTATATGGCATAGTACGGTAGGCGAAATATATTTTGAATAAGCTTGCAGATATATTTCAACAGTGCATATAGGGAGTAAAGTATTTCCAGTGTCCAAAACATATTTTGTGTGAATGTCATATACATGCTCAAATACGTATTTCAACATATTTCTAAAGATATTCTGAAGTTGATATGAGATGCATGTTTTTGCAGTATGGGTCAACACCGCCAGAGCTAGAGCCCTTACAATGTAATGTGAAGGACAGTGAAACACCATCCAAACACCAGTAAACATAATTAACGCTGAATTTAGGTAATATGTCTATATTTTGTCATATTAGCAGGGTCTGTATTGTGTTGATTGAGGCCTGGATGTTGTATATGTGATGAACATTTGGATGTTTTACACACCAGAGGAGTAAACAAAGCAAATCACCCTGTATGCCAACATATTATTCACAGTCCATCAATGATCCAAACATTGGGTCTGTAATTGTGGATTGAGCGATGAGAAACTAGCTGCAGTTAGCATGCTAATGCTTCCCATTAGCTTGTGGTAGCTGGGCTGTTGGACGATCAGAGCGGCAATCTGAACGCGTTGATTGAACTGCGTGTACATTAAAGCCGGCCCCCGAGAAGAGACCTCACAGGGATGTTAATGACTTTCCCCAGTGCGGGTTTGCTTCTCCGGCCGTACATATCAAACAAAATAGTGCTGCACCGTCTCATTTGGAAATGAGGCAAGGAGTTCTTCAATGTCAGACTAGCTAGTGCATTTGTGGGACCAGAATGAATGTGTATGCATGGCTGAGGGAGAATAAATCTATTAGACGCGGTTTGTACCAAATCAATTCCACCGCTACACTCATGCGAGTGTCTATTTTTCAGTTGAATAATGTTGAAAGCAAACGACTCTAGTTTAAATACGCCTGTCTTTAAAGGCAGGGCTGATGGCTGCGTACTGGCAGCTCTTTCCTTTAGTGTCACTATGCTGGGTGAATCTCAGCGGTGTGGAGAAGAGGACTCTCCCAGAATACCAATGTACCGACGTGTGGACCATTGTTGTGTGTTGCTGATGTGGCACTTAACAGCCATAGTACCATTAGGCTGGACTATTGATGCGAATGAATTCTGAATGTTGTTGTAAATCGAGGGAGATGTGAGTGCATTGCTTGGAATTTTGCGATGCTGAGTTGAGAGAAGCCCCGAGTTCAGACACTTTGATTATAAACTCTGGCGATGCACGTAGTTGTGAACTGAAATTCAGGTCACACAAGGATTCGGCTCAACGAAGATGCGGCACATTTCATGGAATGCAAATACCCAGCCGTCATTGTATGGATGTTACTGGAAGCAGGTCGCTGGTACTTCTTCTGCAGGTTCCTGGAGCTGGAGAGCAGTGGCCAGCGTAGTGAGGTCCGTCTTCACTATCGTACCAAAGGCCAGCAGGCCCATATCGAGGTGTTCCCTTATAGCCTGGCTGACGACCAGTGGCACAAGGTCTCTGTGGCCGTCAGTGCCTCTCACGTCGTACTGCACGTCGACTGCAACAGGTACGTTGGTGGCGAGTGCTGGTAGAAGTGACAATTAAATATGAAAGTTGACACCATATATATGCGGTGGCTTGGAAGAATACTGGAGTATGATTGGCTGGAAGGGAGTCCATCAATTTAATTTAACATGTAGTATAACCAGCTTTCCACAACTTTCATATCTCATTAGAATTGAAAATAGAGGTCTGATTTGCTCCAGTGTTTCCAAAAATAACACATTTAAACAAAAAATGTTTTGTCTCAAAATACACATTGTTTGTATATTACATATATGTATGTTTCGCTGTCACATGTGTATCAAAAGCTCATACAATACATTTAAGAAGAAAAAATAATCAACAAAGCCAGTGGTAGGGTGACAGTGTTTCTACAGGGAACCCGTGTTATAGATGGGCCCTTTAACGGAACGTTCCTGTTGTATTATTGTTGGGGAATAAAATAGCTTCTTCCTTATAGATTTAAGTTAAATAATAATAATAATACATTTTATTTGTATAGCACTTTTCAAGATACTCAAAGACACTTTACACAGAATAGTATGAGCATAAATAAAAACTTAGATTTTTTTCCAAAATGTATCAGACCCATACATACACACACAATGCAGGGGGGTAAAGAATGAAAAAAGTGTGAAATTATTACCAGGCATGTAAAAGCTAAAAAAAGCTAAAGCTAAAAAGGCATATCCATTTTTTTTTTCGTTGCAAACTTTGGAAATGTAAACTGCTTGTTCCAAGTATCAAACTTTTAATTGTAAATCCATTCATTGTAAGTCACTGAGATAAGACTGGCAGCTAAATGCCTAAAATGTAATGGGAAAACATGTAGAGTTGCTAGTTGTGTGATTTACCTGCAGTGAGTTTGAAGGCTAATCTGTTGACCAGTTCATGTGTTTGTTCTGAAGGATCTATGAGAGGGTGGTGGAGATGCCCTACATGGACATACCTGAGGATGCTTCCTTCTGGCTTGGACAGAGGAACAGCGCTCATGGCTTCTTCAAGGTTGGCAATGTTTTAAAAACGTTCCTCACAGCACATGAACTTTTGACGCACGTCCGAATTTGTGATATGATATGTGATAAATGATTCAGAATGGTGAGAGCAAGCAATGCATCTCGGCTGTCGCACCATTGTTGGTTTGTATCTCCACCTCCTCGTTTGGCGTGTTTGGTTTTATTTATTATGGCTGGTGGTATTTAATTGCATGCACTGCTTCAGACTTGTGAGGGTTGCTCTGCCTACCCTAGGAACTAACATTTGTATCGTCATTGTTTGTTCCCTCCCCTTAGTCTGCTGCAAAGCCCAGCAACCCTCACAACGCTGATTAGAAAAAAAAATCATTAAACAGTATCTGGACTATGCTCATTAAGCTTCGTCTATAGCCTATTATTCATCGGACATAGAGACATATATTGCCTCTCCCAGACTGGCCTGCACTCCAGAATTTCCCATCTGGGGAGACATGTTGTGGTATAATGTTGTTTTATCGGCAACCGTAACTATTTTAATCAGTCTGGTGGTGGCAAGCTTTGTGTTTGATGGTGACATCTATAGCAGGTTGTGAGGTGGTATATATGTGTGTGTGTGTGTGTGTGTTTGTTTGTGTGTGTGTGTGCGTTCTTGTCTATTAATGTGCTTTGCGTATGTGCCCTGGATTTCCTCTGTGTTAATTGGCAGACGAAAGAAGACTTGGAGGTCACCCACTAATCTCGTCACGCAGCAGCGTCTCTCCCTGCCTCCCTCTGAAGCCCTGATTAGTGGCTACGAAAGGCACATCTCCTTTTAAAACACGCTGCTTCATTAGTACACATGCACCTGCGCGTGCGCACACACACACACACACACACACTGTCTTTGTCTGTACGTGGGTGTCAGTTGAAGACAAGACAAGAAAATTACATTCTTAGCAGTGATGGCGAAGACTTTTATTAGAATGAGTTTATCTATACCTCCACTTAACGGGTCAATACACATCTTCTCTGCTGCCTACACACATTGAAAGATATAGACATTTTTCAACATTTGCATTTGGTAGAAAATCCACTAGCTGAATTGGTGGAATACCTGCCACCATGTTTCCCACAAATACACATTTCCATGACAGAAGGGACCACCATCCAAGTCCCACTTGTTACTGCACGCTTGCTGCACTATACAGCAGTGTCAGTGATACAGAGGAATCATGTGGAAAAAGTTTCAGCTGCCCGAGAGACATGAGTTTTGTGTTACAATACTCAACATTCAAAGCAGCATAGGTTGCATTAGTCACTGCAGTACTAATAGTCATAGCATAGATGAAGCCTAGACGCACGATGGGAAATGCGTACGATGGATACAGTTAGTTTAATAGACACAACTCCTATCTTCTTCCATTTCAGCGTTGTTGCCATGAAAAATCTGCAAATCATTTCCCCAGGATTTAAAAGTTATTGCTGGTAAATTGAAGTGGCAAGACAATTTAAAAAACAATTTCTCCTAAGTTGCACCGCTCTACTTCTGTAAGGGAAAATAAATGCACTCAAGGAATGAAATGGGCCAGGTTACCATGGCGACAGTGTCTCTCTCTGTGTGTGTGTGTGTGTGTGTGTGTGTGTGTTTGTGTGTGTGTATGTGCGTTTGGGGTTCGGCCAAGGGACGAAAGGCTATCAAATGGGATCTTTGAATCAAATTGAATCTACATCTCCTGGTTATGCTTATCAGAGGAGATTGGGGAAAGAAAACTTGATTCTACGTACAAGACTCTCACATCATTGGTTCACTTAGCATCCTGTCGGTGTCCAGTTATGAGATGGTTCGTCAGAGCCACAACCTAGGAATCACAATCACTCTCTCTCTCTCTCTTCTCGGACTGAAAAGTGAATTGCCATTGACTTAGATTTACTAATATTTCAATGTGTTTAGTTGCTACGAGTGCAGCATTTACCTCGTGAATATTTTTGTGTTGTAGTCTTGTTTGTTGGTTTGGTATTTGCAGGTTCTGCGTTTGCTTGTGTTTCATGTTCACTCATGTGGAAAATGTACATTGAGATCTCATTTTCAGTTTGGTTCTCCTTGATCAAGTAAGTTGACGGTACTTTACCTCATGTGTAACCCTGCGTGTGTGTGTGCAGGGAGTGATGCAGGACGTGGAGATCCTAGTGATGCCGCAGGGTTACATCTCACAGTGTCCAGATCTTAACAGAAGTGAGTGCAGTCGCTTACGTCTCATCCTAAAGGAGCATGCCACTCAAAGTGTCTCTGAACTCTTCTTTGCCCCTACCTTGTATGTGATGCGTCCCTTCACGTACTCATTTTGCTTTATTTTGTGTTTTTATTTGAAATCAACCAATCAATCAATCAGTAAATAATAGGAACATCTCCAGTTCAGGTGTTGAAAGTCTATCTGTCTACCATGACTTTATGTTTCACCCATCAACAGTGAAAGGGCAAATCAGAAATCAGAAATTTCATTTCAGCCTGACTTTAAAGGGATAATCTGCGAGATAATTGTTGTCATATTTTCGCGCTACACTTCCCAGAGATCACTTGCAAGTACTGTGACATATTTCTCCTCGGATTTTCCGACGATTAAGTTAGAGTTTCTGTAGATGGCGCTCTTTTCTTTGTCTATTCAGCTGTGACGGCTATCACTGCTAAAGCTAACTACCCAGATCTTCTGAACCACTGTTACTGTTGCCGGAAATGCAAAACGCATCACTCCCTGTGCGGCAGAGGAAAGACCTACCAGACACCTGAAGTTTAGAACAGCACATGTAAAAGCTTTCATGAACTGGTACAGGTTGATTCAGTACGGAGTCATATCAGTCGGTAGTGGCAAAACGGACATTCATTTTTATGAAAATTTTGCAGATTATTACTTTCAAGTATTATGTACGCTGTTTCCACCGCTTCTAACATATACCGTGTTATGTGTTAGAGCCATGTCTATTCTTTTGTTTGTAATTATTGTCCATCAAGTTGGCGCAACTCATTATATCCTGTGTACTAAAGTATATTGTCTCGTAAATCCCAGCATGCCCAACCTGCAATGATTTCCATGGACTTGTGCAGAAGATTATGGAACTGCAGGACATCCTTGCCAAAACATCCAGCAAGGTAATATCATGTGATGTATGTAACATTTTAGATTGAGTTAGTCTCAGTCACTTTTAATCCAAGTTGAGACATATGAAAAAAAGCAAACAGGGATCTGAGTTTTAATTGTATTGTCAGAATTGCAATTTGTGTCATAGTGTAAAATATCCACTCATAACCTGGGATTACATGTGTAACAGGCGGTTAAGGACATATTAGCTTTGGACACTGGCTATTGTTGAAGTCTTTTCTGCTCTGATACAGTGGTTGTGAGTGTAGAACTCACTTACCTTGTTTGATAACATCATTGTTTGCTTTATGTGAATATAGACAGATAATGATATAGACAGATAATGAGGCTCACTCGCTCTTCTTCTCTCCTTCTCACCTTTGTTTTTGGGGGGATGGTGCGAGCAGCTGTCCAGGGCGGAGGAGAAGATGAATAGGCTGGATGGCTGCTATTGTGAGAGAACCTGCAGCATCAAGGGGGTCGTCTACAGGGAGGACGAGGGGTGGACAGATGGCTGCAGGAACTGCACATGCACGGTGGGGCTTCACACACGTGTGCTTGTGTGTGTTTGTGCGTATGTGTGTGTGAGAGAGAGAGAGAGAGAGAGAGAGAGAGAGAGAGACTCAATTTTAAC
>OMOT01060906.1:0-11012 GCA_900312575.1 Acanthochaenus luetkenii | reverse complement strand
CTTCCATCTAAAATGAGTCGGCTATCGATAACTGTCTAGCTGCTAACGTTAGCTAACGTTGCTGCGCTAGTTGATTTAGCTAACAGCTAACCAATGTGGTTATGTTAGCTAACGCTGGATAGCTAGCTAATAGTTAGCTGAGGTAGTTGATTATTAGAATAGCTAACAGTACATTAGTACTGACGAACTTAAGTTAGCCAGCTAACGCAATTTAGCACTTACCAATTGCCATAACTTGTGGAAGTTCTTCGTAGGGTCGCTGTGGTAGATTCCACTGTACGGGGGAATAATTCAAGAGACCTCGGCTCGCGGATGTCCAGCAGCACAGACGCGAGTGTGTGTGCACCAGTGCTAACAGCAGCAGTAGCGATCCCGCCAGGAATTCAAGAACCAATTGGAATGTCTAATATTGCGTTTTCAAAAATAAACGGCAAATGAAGATTTTATTTAGGTGTTTACAGCCAATGGGGATCCGACATGATTTTTTAGTCGACAGAGGAGGAAAAAAAAAAAAAAAAGGTTGTAGACCGTTTAACGTTAGTCACTTGTCCGCCGGGCTTTTAGATATTAACATGTGCTAGCCCGGGCACTTAATCTGCTTGTCCCGGGCGCCCGGGCTACCGATTTGTCCACCCCTGTAACGCTTCTTTTTGTGACACCTGTTTTTTGTGGTTTCCCAGCTCCTCGTAGACTTTTTTGCAAATTCACCCCTTGAAGAAAAATACTGGTGCCTGTTCTTGTTCTTCAGTTGAACGACTTTGTGTTGTTGTATGTCTCTAGTCTTACTAGATCTACCTTAGGGGTCATTGACCCTACTGTTGTGAAGGTAGTGTCTTAAGTGCAACTTCTGTAAATGTTTGAGGAAGTTCCCAAGAACGCTGTTGGCCTGCTGCCCAGAGATCAGCTCAGTTAATATTGACACACTCTGGAATTCATTAACATTGCCTGTAATTCATTAACATTGCCTGACATCAAATCCTTCCAATATTGTAATCCTGGCACACCACACCAAAGCAAACAGTCAGTATACCTCAAAGGACTATAGTTGACAGTTGACCAAGGTGTGGTTCCTTCTTAGAAGCCTCTCCCGTCACACCAGCCACTCCAGGCAGCAGTCATCATCTTGGCGGAATCAATGCCTGATAAACCTTCTGTTATACATTGATGTTCAACAGAACATGAGAGCAGAAGGATGGCTGTATAGCCAGAGGCCAGTGTTATACATACACACTACGTTTTCATTTTAAAACGCATACCTTTTGCTATGTTTACGCCTAGCATCCACACTACTCCACCATTTTCGGACACCTAAAATGGAGACATTTGAAAATGCTGCTGTCCCCGTTTAAGTTTGAAAACTCCAAGGTTGCATATTAGTATGGACAAGCAGAAACTGAGACCTTTTTAAAACGATGACAGCCACACCCTATCACGTGACCCTTTTCCGGAAGAAAACAAATGACAACTAGGCTTCCAGCAGTTAATTCAACATTGATAATGTTAAATTCTGCATTGTATAAGGCTACTACTGCCTACATGCGATTTGCAACAATTCCTGTGTCCAGCAGTGTTATCAGCCCCACATGGAGTGCCGGTTTTGGGCAGGGAAGACTCCGGAAAACCGCCAATGCATTTGGACTATCCCGACAATTTGTTTCAGTTATCATTCTACAAGTCTGTAAGGCCATCATCATCTTCCTGGGTCCAGACTACATCAAAACACAGAGTGCAGAGCCTGAAGTGAAGGATCTTGTCGTCAACCTCTACCATACACACATTATGCCACAATGCTTGGGAGCAATTGACTGCACGCACATCGAACATAAAACAACCCCTAGTTAAATCCACAGACTAGAGCAACAGAAAGGGGAGACGAAGTACTGCTTCATGGACGTTGTTGTCAAATGGCTGAGTAGTGTGCACGACGCGTGTTGGTGACCTAAAAGATGGGACAATTCCCTCCTGCCTTAAAGGATTGTTGGATGGCGAAGAGGCTGTTCCTGTGTTTCTTCTGGGTGGTCCAGCTTATCCTCTGATACCGTACCTCATGAAGGAATACCCTAATGGTGGAGTTACCCCACAGTATTATCGGCTATCACTCTGTAAGGCACGCATGGTGGTCGAATGTTAATTTGGATGTTTGAAGGCATGGTTTGCGGCTTTGAGGAGGGCGATGGACCTAAATATGGAGGGCCTTCCTTTTGTTATCTATGCTTCTTTTGTTCTGCACAACTATTGTGAAGTTCACAAAGAAACTAAACGAACAAAGCCTAAATGCTGCTCTCCAGTACGACAGGGACTTCCGGCCACCCAGCAGAGCTACTAATGTGAGAACAGACAACAACAAAACCGATATGTGTGTTGACCAAATTTCTTGACCCTTAATGTCTTAAAACTTTGATTTGTAACTTTGTTTTTTTAAAGTAAATTTGATGTGTGTGTGTGTGAGAGAGAGAGATGGAACAAGGCTATAGTAACCTAGTAGCAGCCCAGTAGTATTGGAATATCTTTGTTGGTGGCTACTGTAAATAAAAAATGTTTTTTGCAACTGCGTTTGAAAAATGTAACGTGTTTTTTCTCACTAACTTTGTCTCTGTTCGAGTGAGATTGCGTGTGTGAGAAAGACAGAGGTAGATCTTAGGTTAACTAAGCAAACGCAGAGTAGATTATCCGCTTCCTGTTTACACCGGCACGAGCATGCCCAGTGTATGTGAATGGTCATGTGATATGCGTTTTCTGGCGTGTTGGTGTGGATATTATTTCTGAAACTGCTAAAACACTTGTGTGGACGGACATCGTTTTCATTTTAAAACACATTTTAAAATGAAAACAGTGTGGATGTAGCCTTAAACTTTTAACAAGAAAGGAAGCGAGGAGTGAGGAAGGAGGTGTGGTAAAGCATCAGTGTTTCCCCCAGACTTCCACTAAAATAAGAGGGATGGATATTTTATGTCCCAGAGCCGTACAGGCTGGTTCATTCCAAAACCCACTAGCCAACTATTTAGAATACTGTTTAGAATAGAATAGGACTCCAAATGATGGTTGGTTACCTGAGAAGTAGACTAATTTACCAGCCACAGCCAGAATATAACGGCATTTGAGAGCTGCGTAGAACTAGATATTGCATCATAAGAGCAGCAAAATAGTTCCCAGCAAGGAAATAAATGAGCAACAGCTCATAGTGCATAGCAAAACTGTAAAGATGCAGTCCACTAAACTAAACATAGGCCAAAATGAGAACATACTCATGTATACCTAACAAAACTGTGGGTGTGACGGATGAAAACAGACAGTTTCTAAACACCGATAGTCCACCGTAAACATAAAAGTCACACAAAATCCAATAGCAATAGTCTAAAGTGCAGTATCATCCATGGACAAAAATAGAATCACAATCCAACACCACAACATCAGTAGGTCCACTGGGCAAAGAGGTGTATTGAAAAGGTTATTAGCTCAATAGGGGACAGTAGTTAAGTGATTAATTCACGCCAAGTGGTGTTTGAGTTTGAAGATGTAGAATCCAGTAGGCTTCATGCTTGACTAGGGATTCTAACAAGATCCTCATGTAATGCTGAGTAGTGGGGATACTGCATGTTGTTGTTGTGGATAGCAGCTTTGTGCTCTGCTGGTCTCCCTGCTCTATCACTCTTCATGGAGACACTAAAGGAAGCAGTGAATCCATGAGAAGTTATTTCTCTAGCATGGACAGCAGATTGACTTTCAATTCATCTGGTTTTTTCCACTTCAATCGCACGTTATCACACAAAGCTCCATTGATAAGCCTGTCTATACCACGTGGAGATATTTCTGTTTTATTCAGTGCTTATTTACCATACTCACTGACTTGTGATGTCAGTTGATTGTGGAAATTCAAGGTTTCTTATAATTACCTTGCCTGATCCAACCTGATAATGCTGAGTAAAAACGGACTACCGTCCGTCAACGTCAGCAAAGAGCTTTTCTATTGTGGTTTAAGATAGGTGCTCACTGTCAGAAGTAAACAGAGAAATAAGGGGACATAATACTTCACCATGAATAGTGTTAACTTCTTTGCCTGATTAATGCAAAATATTTAAACTGGCTGTTTTGTTGTTGTTTTTTTCCACAGATTCGACCGCATTGCACACACCAGAGAGACCATGCATAAAGACGGCATCAACTCCTTGTCATACAAAGTATTGAAAAAGGAGAAATATCCGCTTTACATCAAAATCACAGTGGACGTGGGGAAACCATGACCAACCAAATGACTTTAAAAAATGTAAAAACATACAGACGCCGACTGGAAAACCAATTCAATACTGTGGATGCAGTAAAAAAACCAAAATGTGCCTTGACTTGAAATGTAAATGTTTGGGTCTAGTTTAGACCGGACATACTGGACTGATCAAATCATTGTGTTTTTTTAGTTTTTCTCAACCTTTGCACAACCGAGGACAAACTGAACGGGGTTTGTAGTGTTTTTCTTTACTGGGTCCTCGGGCTGGTCGGGGAGCCGTCGTGGATCGGGTGGGTGACGCTGGCTGTGTCCGGTCATCCCTCCGGTCTCAGTCAGACGGCTGCTGCTTAGAGAAATCCTGCATGAGCCATTTTGTCTGAATGGATGTTGTGAAATATCGAATCAATATTGTGTCACATACAGGGACAATCAGAGAGCAACATCCGCTCTTCATTGTAGGTCTTGTTATTTCACAATCAAATTGTTTGGGTTTTATGGCGGTGGGTAGTATGTAGTGAAATGTATTTTGAGGGAGGTGTGTTTGTATATATATATATATATATGTGTGTGTGTGCGCTTGCGAGTGTGGTCAGCAGACTTGCGTCAAATAACTTACAAATAATTCCTACCGTTTGTTTTGCCCACCTTGGAGTACCAGATAGGTGGGGTTTGATACATCAGGACATTTTATGTGGCGTCCTATACATTGTCAGTCACAAAAGTAGATGAAAAATGTAATTGTCTGAACTATCTAGCTCTCATTGTATTGTACTTTGTGGCAAACCCCACCCATCTGGTACCTAATTAGGGTAAAATGAACAGTAAGATGTATTTGTAAATGCTTTTTGGCCCTGGTGTGTTGTCTACCTTTTAATTTTTCTTTGCTAACAAAGCAGGTTTCCAGTGAGGTCAAAATGGCCTTTGATTGATTGATTTTATTAGGTAAAATATATACATGTAAATAACATACAATATATAAATAAGCACAGAGGATAACACATAAAGTATAATAAAACACTTATTTCCGATGTGGTCCTCACAGAGGCTTTGTGTGCCTCTGAAATGACAACTCCCCAAGTCCGTTCAAATAAAAGTAGCCTTCTTTTTGCTGAATATCTTTAAAAACTATCAAGGACTTGATCCTGATCTATCAGAATCAACCTAAAATCTAACAAAGTCTAACATCCCAAGAATACAAGTAATCTGCTTGTCATCGATAAATCGGGATATGTTCGATTGCGTTTCCCAAGTGTCCTTATTAGTGCCTGAATTCCTTTCATTTCAATCAGTCAAACCTTCCCTAGCCTCTAGTATCTGTAAACTTACATTTAAAGTTAAAACATTTAAATTAAAAACATAAAGCATAACTGATTTACCTTTTATCTTTAGGTTCTTGAGTGTCTGGCAAATGAAGTCCAAGTCACAGTTTCATGCAATTCCAGGATTGTCATGGAATTTTGATATATGTATGCCCGACAAGGGAAAGTCACAGATTTCAATCCAACTATACAGTCAGTAGTTTCAGTATGGGACAGTGAACTGTTCCTTTGCCTCATGTTCATCTAATAGATAATATGTGATTTTCTATTGATGCTCACAGGGAAATGGTGTTTTATCTTGCCCCCCTCCTCAGGGAGGTCAGGTTCAGCCCTGGAGCTGGTAGGGATTTGGTGTGTTGCTCAAGGACACTTCATCAGGGTGGTGGTTTGGTCTCCCTACCCACCGCATTAGTGAGTCTTGGATTGTTGGAGTGACATGGAGCAGTGTTTCCCAACAAAGTCCTCAAGTTCCCCAGTCAAGATCAGGAGTAAACACTGAGGCATCTATGTCTGATTTTGACAAGTTTCATGTCATATCAATACATGGCCATTTTTGAGTCCTTGAATTTTACCAAACAAGACTGAAAGTCACTGAGAAGTCCTTGAATTTGATGTCCAAGTGACCCAGTGTTTAGAGAGACTGTCCCATAATTGGAGCGTCCCAGGTTCAATCCCCACAACTACAGATGCCGTGTCCATCAACAGCCACATGTCTTGCTGAAGTGTCTGAGCGAGGCGTTGAACCCCCGACCTGGAGCGTCAGCTAAATTACTCAGTTGTAATTGTAAATCTATATTCCTGCAAAAAAGACAAACTTCAAATCACTGCCCCACTACAGAAGCTCTTGATTGTCTTAAATCTAAAGGCACATGAATGTACGCATCAAGGTTAAATTCAATTCACTTTAAATTCTGGATTTTCTTCAAAACACAAACATTTTCCAATCGCAGTTCATGGTGAGGTTTGTCCCATCCAGTCCATTTTAAAATGAGCGTTCTGTCGGACAGATTAACAGCATCTGTTTACACTTTGAATTGAATGATTAACCCCAGCCTCTGTGTTTGTGTCTGTCAGCCTGTGTGGTCAAGATAAAACGTCGTCATGCTGTTTTCTACCATGAACTCAGTTTTACTGCGAGGGATTTTTACTGCAGACCCTCATTATTGTGTTTATGAATGAGAGAATGAATCATGTGAGGCCTTTAAATTTGCCTTAAATTCCTGTTCTAAATGCTGTGAAGAGTTGAGAGGCAAATTCTTAAAATGTATTTGGATGAACATCTGTTGATTACAAATGTCTTTATCCATGTGAACTAAAGAAATCTATTGAAGTCTGTCTAACTCTGGTCACTGAATTCATTTGTGATACTTGACTTGCTTTATAATTGAGTTAGATGGTGTTTGGTCATGTGGTGTGGCAGTAACCTTCAGAGTCATGACCAGGGTGGGAAACCAGCGGACAACAGTGAAATGCTGGTAACTGTCTTGCTTAGCAGTCTTACCACTATAGCATGTAGAGATCCTATTCTGAAGTATGGTTGATCAAATATTGAGAGACTGGTGATTTTCTGAGGTGGCATGTAGATGCACTTAGTTTCCTGCCCTTTTCATAACCGTATACTGTTTGAATTGATCATTCCACCTTACTAGAAGTGTTCACTACCTTAACTATAGCCACTTTTCAGAAGTGCCCTCCTTTGTTTCACTAGAACACCAAAATAATTGTAAATTTAGCACCATTGTCTCAACAGCATGTATGCATATACCAGCGATAAACTGTATTGTCTAACTTAAATGGTAAACCCTAACAACACACGTGGGCAAGGTCAGGCTAGCCCTAAGACAGGCTGGTCAGGCTAAGTCTTCCCCAAACAGACCACGAAACAGAACATTGAACCAATGATTGGGTCAGGTCAGCTTTTACAGAGACATTGAGTTAATTCTCTCCTACTTGCTTCTGCTAAAACAGTTTTCTGAGATGCTGGGTTGTTTGTTGGCTGCAAACTTTGAGCACATATTGTACTGACTGTCAAATCCCAGAGCCAGGCTGGGAAAATTACCACCAGCCAAATGCTGGAACGATCAGTCTACTGTAGCAGCCAGTTTGGCAGCTAACCAACTATCATTTAGAAGTTCCTGTTCTAATAATCTAGTCGCAGATAAAAGGGAGAATGTTCATGGTTATGTTTGTAATTGATCAGCTACTGTAGCCGATGGACAAAACCTTTCTGCCCCATGCCCAGCCAAGCCATATGCATCTAGATCCATATAATTTTTCCACTGAATAGCGAGAACAACTATGACAGCGTTCACATTTCCCTTCCAGCTGGAAGCCCTGTGGTCTTGTTCAGGAAACCTGGGGCTGCGCTCAGCTGTGGCTGTATTCCCATCAGCCTGTAGCGACCAACAAAGTGAAGGGAAGACCAAATTTAAGCAAATAACAGATTTGGGTCCACACAATGCAAATATATTGTGTTCATAGGAAACCTGCCAAAAGAGCAGTGCTTGGCACAAAGCGGTTGTTTTTGACTACAGAACTTAAAAACAAGGCAGGAAGAAGACTTTTACTGTCTACTGGCCAGTTTCTGGTGGATTACAATATTTCACAACCCCTTTAACTGTTTGTTTCCTAGGACTGGTTTTCAGAATTTAAAAAGTCTGGTTGAATACCTGTCAAAGCGGCTAGTGGAGTAGACCAGTCTACCAGCCAGAACCAAAATTAACCAGCATTGGACTGGTAGTTGGTCATTTCCCATCCTGGTTCAAAGATTCTGTATTCATAAAAAGATATGCTTTGGGCTGCTGCCTTTGTAGATCTTGGAAAGAAATAGCTTTTCATGGTGTAACAGCTAGCAAACATGGATGAACTCTGCAGAGATTGGCATACAGATGTGACATTTTCTTTTTCTTGGCCTCATAGACTTTCTAGAGGGGAGGTCAACAAGACGTCAAGGATTTCAGATTGTGGACAATTTTAACGCGTATTGTCTATCCTGGAAAGTTGCAGACTGCAATTTTTGTAACATTGAACTGGAACAAACTAATACAGATAGCAGAACACTGCGGTCCAGATTCACTAAGATGGCGTGGTGAGGGCGATATGTGCATTTTTTGCTCCTCAGTTGGTTGACCTAAAAGATCTGATCTAATCCAAGGTTCTGGGATGAGAACTGTTTACACATGCAGGACCATGACAGACACATGGAGACTTGATGTTTTCTCAAGCACTTACATAGCTTTCTACTGATTGTGCACAGTTAGTGAATAGCTTGGCTTTCTGATTTGGTAATTTTGGTGACACAGCGTGCGCTTTTCCCACAAAACAACCTTTAGTCAGTCTGGGCCTGAATGTCTGTTCTGCTGCATGTTACACAGTGAAGTTCTGTAACTTGTCTTGGTGTTGAATAAGCTGTAGGAAAGGCCTAGTCTTTTCCCTCTACACTGTGTGTAGTCATAGCAGTATAACAGAAAATCCCAAAACAAGATGTGGAAGCTTTGGCATGATGCTGTTTGCTGTCAGTGTCCGCTTACTTGGTTGGTAGTGAACATTGAAGTGAAAACAGTTGAGCTAGTGGAAGTAGAACCTGTACATTCAACTGCTTCAACAAACCTTTAATTGTTGCATGGTTTTGTTGTATTCAGGAATAACTCAGAATCGGAATGACTTTATCTCTTGAACATTGGTTACCGTCATACTGTACGTGTAATTCTGATGTGTTGGTGGGAGTGGCTGAATGTGCAGGCCCTTCCTCTGTTGGCTTTCCAGCTGTATCTGTGATGTTTACCACTGTTACAGAAAACAGGCGTGTTTTGTGTGATGCAGGATATGGCTTCCTACAGACAACGGCCTTTTGATTAGAAAGCCGGCGAATATTTAGTTTTACAAATGACATGAGCTGGCTAGTCTGTAAACTATTCTTCATTCTTCTTCCACTTTTGTGCTTTTTCCCTGTTATTTTTTGTTATGTCGTATCAGAATCCATAGTGTGCTTTTGTGTGTACAGTATGCATGTTGCACATTTTTTTTCCATCGAAGCAATGTAATGAGAGAAAGGCCTCAGAGTCAATTTGTATGTAGGTAATAAAATTGTTGGTTGAAGATTCTTCTCAGACTTTTGTACTTCTTTTTTATATTTGTATTTATTTATGCATCAATGGGTGACATTCACACTGGGAGCTGCCTGGTACAACCACGGTCTTCCACTGTCGGTCACTGAGTATCTCCACTGGACCAGTTGGGGGTTTGGTGCCTTGCTCAAGGGCACTTTGACCGTAGTCGTTTATTGAGTGGAGAACACTGCTTTCCTTGACTAGACTCTTCCTGGTTCGGGGATTTGAACCAGTCACATGTCCTTTATGGCTACATATGAATTAAAGCAGACATTTATTTTCCACTTCCTCCCATTAGTTAGTGTTTTTGTCTTGTGTCGTCACATCCCTGTTAACTGCGTTTTGTTTTATCACAACACATGGAGATGCAGCCATCCGATCATATCAGGTGTTCTGTGTTAACCATGTGTTCACGCTGAGCAACCTGATTCATGTGTCGCTCTGTTCTGACTGGTTGTGGGCGGAGCCAGAAGCTCTGATTGCATCTATGTAGCAGTCTGCAGCTAAAGTTTTGAATAGACAAATTATGTCTTTCACTGCTTTGGTGTTGACTTTCAGAACGTTACATCGTTTTGATGAGTAAACATAGCTAGCTAGCAAGCGCTAAATATGTCAAAACATAAAATGACTTCAGAGCTTACCATCCACCCCAACAATAGATGCAACCGTTCTCCAGCTTTGAATGACTGGAATCAACTTCTCCTCCATTTTGCATTTACCAGGCAGAACTATTGTTCGTTAAACTAAATCACATCGGTAAAGAAGCACGGAAATCTGATTGGCTGTTGACAGCTCAGCTCTGTAGATGCAATAAGTTCATTTATTTCAAGTTCATTTATTTATATAGCCCTTTATCACAAGCATGTCTGTCTCAAAGGACTTTACAGAAAATGAGCCAACTAGATCTACCTGAATGTCAATCAGAGGAAATTACAGAATAGTAAAAGACAAACAGAAACAGAATCAAGTACAAGACAAACAAAATCAATGTATCAAGCCATAGCCCTAACTATTCTACAAGGCCTAAGTTACCCGGCACCACAGCCTTAGACCCTCAATGCATGCAAGGAAAAACTTCCACCAAAACCTTATTAGGTAAAAAATGGAAGAAACCTTGGGTGGGCCAAGTCAAAGAGGGATCCCTCACCAGGACGGCTGAGCAGGAGCAGGGAGAAACAGTGGAATGTACAATAGCATAAGCAATGACAGTAATATAGGAAACATATGGTGACAGATATGGACGGATGGGCATGGTCAATGGTCAATGCCGATGTCCAGAGAACCAGGGACCGCGACCACGCAGCAGCAGCACCAGGGAAGGGACAACGACCATCAACAACAGCCGCAGGGGGACAGCACCCA
>OMOT01060896.1:0-12748 GCA_900312575.1 Acanthochaenus luetkenii | reverse complement strand
AGTGCTGATATCCAACAAACTGACATAAAATCTATCAAACCATAACGCTTAAACAATAAAACATCAGCTCCTACAGTCCAATATGACATCAGATCACGGAACAATGATGGACATATTCTCCATATAATATCTAACATTTGGAATTACATCTCACCAGAAATATGGGGGCCATTTGAGTGATTGATAGCTTTAATAGCAATCAGTATGGATCCATTGCATGCCGGGTGATCTGCTGTGTGCCGAGAGAATCTATGGCCTGGCACTACTGGGTCTATAGGGGAGATTTACTGGTTGGTGAGTAACAGTGCTGGTTGTTTAGATGTGTTTGCCAATTCCTATTGATCAGTTCTTTGGCCCTTGATCCTCTATCGAGAAGCCAATATACCCTCTTTTTTATCCTCCACCGGAAGATAAGATAAAAGGGGCTAAACACAAAGACTAATATGGAGTTTATTTTTTTCCCTTGTTCCTCAATTAACTGAGGGATTTGTCATGACCCAGACAAATACTTCAATCCTAATAGAAAACAGACTTCAAGTGGCAAGTAGGTGAAGCAGGCCATTGAAGCAGTCAATAAAAGAGAGCTTTGATGCATCTACTAACTTGTTCATGTCCAAAATAGTTATAACTTATTTCACAATATAGGACGTGAAATGTACATTTGCATTGGAGTGTGCAAGTTTTAATCAGCCAAGTCGTTATATGGCCAGCATGAGGTAGATAGGATGTGTATTTAAACTCCTTAGGATTAAAAAAAAAAGTATTGCAAACTGCTGTGGAATCATCTAAGTTTATTTCCCTGTACTTTGTAAGCTGCTTAAGTCCTTCGCCAGCTTAGCATTGCCATATTAACGTCATCCAGTGAGACAGCTCTGACAAGCTCCCTTCCTCCACAGTTGCCTCTACTGCCTGCCTGACTGGCACTGTGGGAAAAAAAGTATTTTTACTTCTGGACTGAGACACACACAAGCATATGAATACACGTAAGCACACACACACACACACCACTTGCCACACCACACACACACTCAAATACACATGGAGCAGACCTGCCTATTCGTATTTTGTGTAGAAGCTTCACATTTTGATATCAAAGACTTGTATGAGTTGTTACTGTAAAATACAGCAAAAATGGCTTTTTCTTTTATTACGTAACTGATAATAAAAAATAAAAAAAACTCAGCCAATGTATGAAGATGAGATGTCATTTTCCAAGCCGCTCTTCCTCTCATCCTGGCTAGGTTCCCTGCTTCCTCACCGCTGAGTTTGAACTCCTATACCAAGGTAAATGTGGGGATGTGGAAAGTCAAGATTGTGAAATCACTATTTATTAAACTTATGACACCTGACTAGGCTGGCCATCCGTCTGGACAGTCCGGGTTTTTGACCTCCGGCCGGACGCATTATTGTCCGGCTTTTGTGAAAGTGATTATGGTTAAAAATAGAATTACACTGTCAACTTTTTATTATTGTCTTAGATTTACATCAAACAAAATGTTGAGTTTCATTTGTATTTAAAAAAGGTGCAGAGTCACATTGTGATGCCAGGTGTGTGTCTTCTGGTGCCGCGGCAACACACCTGTGGGGTACGCTCGCGCATTCGCCTTGACGTTGCATTTGAGAACCAGGAAATGAAGGAGGGGAAACCGGGGGAAACGCTCACTGAAGGAGGGACGACGCAACAATATTTAATTTCCCTGTGAATATGTCACAGCTTTTGAATGAGCCAGACCAGTCCACAGCAGATGTGTGTCTACCTTCAGCTGCATCATGTGGTCAGACCCTCTGTAAACCCTGATGTTGCCCACATCCTGGTCACGTTCAGCCCACATTGTCACATTTTATCTCAGGAATAACAAAACCCCAAGAAAAAGACAATCCAAACCGGAAAAGATAACAAGCAAAAACAAGTAAAGAAATACAATACAATACAATATGAATGGTCTTTGTTGTTCCCATCTGAAGATGAATTTCAAATCAACAAATCCATTCCCTTTGCTTTACTTCATTTTAAACTTGCGATGGACCGCGTGACGGAGATGGTGCAAAGCAGGTGTAAACCATCGAGGTGGTGTAAACGCACCCACGCAGCGCGCCCCGCAGAAGTGTCCTCCTTTCCGAGGTCATGCTGGTGGCCACCCTACTACACCCGAACTGTGTGTCTCGGCTAAGTCAAACTGACCAACTGTAGTCATATGTGTCCGGTGTGCTTTGGACGGTGCAACAGAACATTATCTGGTGTTCAAATTAAGTCAAACGCAGGCAGGCCAATGTTTCATTGATTGCACTGCTGTTAGTTTTCCTCCGTATTAAAGAGTTTGCTGGTGCTCCCGGCTCCCATTGGTGGTGCCTTGGACCACAAGGACGCCCCAAGTCAAGCAGACTTGAGACCAGACCGGAGGGTTTCGGTGGTTTTTCATACGAAGCTGCAGTGAGGGGCCAGCTCTCCCAGCCCTAGATTCTCTTCTGAGACATGAACAGCTTATGACAGGTCCAGCCTTGTGTCTCCTATACTGTCACTGACTAAATCTAACATGCATGCGCCTTTTAACCCAAAACGGAGGCAGACAAGATGGACTTTTACTGGTACTTACAAAACAACGGTGTAATTATTATTGCTTGAAGAAATATGCCCGCAAAATTGCATTTGGCCCGTCAAACTGATTTCTAAGGCAATGTGAAGCAATACATTTGAAAGGCGAAAATGTAATTTTATTCATGACACTGTATATTCTCTCAATATTCTAACGTTTATATTATGGTGCCAGGCTGGGTTTCCTCTGGAGGCATGCAGAAATAGGCTTTCCAGTCTCAGTGCCGTCTGTTTTCATAATAAATACCTTATAACGGTATAAAGAGGACTCTACACTTGTATATACCATTCTACAAACACGTTGCCCCATTTGAGCAGTTTCTGTAGCCCACGTTCAAACATAACACCAAATATCATTTTCCCAGAGAATTCGGTGGCGAGAGTGTAACCCGGGCTTTGTGCGTCATTTATAATGTGCGACGTGTGATTTGTGATTTGTTTGGGTAATGAGAACGGAGCTCTTCTCTCAGCCGCTCCACCCACTGTATGCCCTGATTGATTAGGGCCAGGTGTAACAAACTCAATGTATTCATGCCTCCCGTAACGCTCCGGACCCCAAGCTGGAATATTAGCCTAGATGTATTACAGTGAAATATTCACCTGCTCGTGCCCTATAAATCACAAAGTGGGCAGATATCACAGTGACTGTTGCACTGGGGCGATCAGGGTCAGGCCACTATCTCACTTGTTTCTCCTTTCTCTCCATTTCTCTCCCCCCCTCCCCCGTGTGTCTGACTCCCGCTCTGCCTGGGTGTACTGATACAGTAGGAGCATGTCAGAGACAGACCACATGGTGGGGTAGGAGGACACTGAACCAGCCACATGTCTCCACTCTGCATCGCAGCAGCCATGGGGGGGAGATGGGAATATCGGCTGACGGCCTAATACATCACGCGGTGTTTGTGTACCAATGGATGCAGATCTCGTTTGTTAACGTTTGTTCCTAGTGGCTGCATTTTATATTAACCGCCTTAATTTGGAATGAGTAATATTACAAATAGAATAATGCTTAGGGACTTGACACCGTTTTTTTTTTAATGGAGAAAGGTTTAACTTTACAGTACTTAACATCTTGTTTTTTTAAGGGAAACAGCGCATGGAGACAGACAAAATGAATAATGTGTGGCTTGTAGCCAAAGACACATACAGTGGTACTTTATCGGTTTTGATAGCCATGTGCTTTCCTTTTGTTTAGCAGTATATCCCACTGCGAGGGCACTATATTCTGCCCTCAGGCTGTAAGGTAGGTGAGTAATGGAAGTGCAAATGTAAACAACGGGCTTGGGTAGCAGTTCAATCACAGGCCCACGCTGAGGCCTTTAATATCCGACTGGAGTTTCAGTTTGACATAAGCCTTCATAAAGCAGACAAGAGAGCCATATTAACACAGCCGTTCCCTAGGGAAGACAGGAAAGGGCTGAACAATGCCACAAACACACACACACACACACACATAAACACATCGAAAGAGTCAGGAAGATAAACAGTTAACCCTATCAGCGTGCCACATTAATGCAATTTAGAGATGAGTAACAGCGAGAAACAGACAGCATATTATCAACTAATGGCTTGGGCTTTGCAATCCATCTAAGTGCAAATGTGCATGCTGATATAAATAACATTACTGACCGTGCTTGGGAGAAAAACACACATCCAGAGCAAAGGAATGATCATGAGGCTTCAAATGCTAAGTACTATCCCTCGATGAATGATGTCAGCTTCAGCAAGCCTGTTTGAACTGGACACAGACAGGTAAAGGGTCAAATGGAAGACAGACAGTTTGCATCAAAGCTCTCTATTTTCTTTTGCCAGGGGTTGCCAGGGATGTGACATGACGTAGACAGCTGACATCAAAACAATGGCAGCTTAACAAGGTGTCTGTTTGTGTGTGTGTGTGTGTGTGTGTGTGTGCGTGTGTGTGTGTGTCTGTGTGTGTATGCATCTTTGACAGCGGTCAAATTTATCAGTCAACAATATTGATCCCTTGGGTTTCACAGAGTGACACTTTTTATCTCTTCCTTATTGCAACTTAGACAGACTCCTTTGCCATCGCTGAAGAAAATGTTGAATGTTCCCATTGATCAGAGCTTCTTTTGATAGAAAGCAGCATTTAAAATGTGACTACTGAAGACTTAGCATTATTGCTTAGTCGTCATATATAAAGATTGCGATGTCTAAATCTGACTTCCACTGCCAGGCATTCGCATATGTGCATAATTTCTGTTGAAATGACTAATCATTCATCATCTCAGTTCCATAGGCTGGTTTACATTGCAGCTCATTTCAGAGGTGCAATTCTGCAGAATCAAATGCTGCCATGTCCAAGTATTTTGCTCAGCAAAATGTCAGCATTGCCCCCAAACTGAAATGATCAATGAGGGTAACAGAGTTCATGTTCAGCTTTCATTACTGACAAACTTCAGCACAAATTTCAACCACAATGAAAGTTGAAATAACAGCCTTTCGTTTCCAGAGGGCCATATTCCCGTGTAAGAAATGATGTACACTGGAAATGAATAGATTTTTAAAAACGAGTTGCTGAAAATATGAGTATTTTTTCTCATGACAGCAATATTCAATTCCACGATTGGGATTTTGTTTTTCTCTTGCTCAAGGATCCGGTAAACAGCAATAGCTGGTATACTGAGCCAGACTACCATAGAAAGGGAAAGTGAGAAATGCAGAGTTGCACATTAACAAGCAGAGCGATGTAAATTTTCCAGCCTTACTTTAAGCCCAGAGCAGTGAGCATCCCTGTGATTCTCTACGGGTTATTATCGTGCCGGTCCTCCCAGGATGGGAGCTGGGGGCTGGAGCTGCTCAGAGGTAGAGGGAAACTAACAGGATTAACAACTCCATCCCCCTCTCACCCAGTCTGGCTCTCACGTGTGCATACAAGAGGCCATTTCTATGGTAATGCTCTGTTTACATTAATGGGAAAAATCTATTATTTGCCATTTTAGCCATAAAAGCAGTGACAAATTGTGTTGTTTTTTTTTTTGTACTTCACTAGATTCCTATCAGCTTTGTTCCTGTTTTGGTTTTTTTTTTTCTTCCAATGGAAAACAAATTGATGTCCACACTCTTGATAAAACAGACCCCCAGGATAGTAAATAACTGGAGTGCAATCTCACTCCCATCTCAGGAAGCTCTCCAATCCAGGGAACTGGCTCCTTTACAACATCTTTGAATTTATTCATACATATTTCTAAAATAAACAATACTAGCTTTATAACACATTCATGTGACACTTTGTATCTCAGAGATACCCACATTTCAGTATAATACCGCATATTGTGTGTATATTGACTAAGAAGATTTAACCAAGGACTCTTGCTCTGAAATTAAACCTTTCTATGTGAGAGATCAAAATGCTTCCAAACCCCCATATACTGTACACTGATGGAGAGGTGGGGCATTACGGTGAAAACATGCTAGCAGGGTACGCACTCCAAACCACATATAAATATGTATCTTGTATTTTCATTGTCTCATGACGGTTGCTTTGTTGACTTTGTGCACATTTGTGTTTCTCCGCCATCAGCAGACGGTCAAATGGTAAGCATTGATAACGCAACGAGACTGGTAGCAATGCTAACGAGATAGCTGGATGGGCAAAGTGTCATTGTCTTCCTGCAAAGTTCCCCCTACTGTATATTACATGAAATTACGATAGAAAATATAATTCCACTTAAGTACAGTATTCAAATATGTTTTCCTATGCCCTAGAGGTACAGCTTGTATGAGTTAACATAGGGTCTCCGGTCTCCCTTCTGTGCAGAACTGTTTACAATATATATATATTTATTAATTTTTAGGCCAATATAAACAGTATATATGTTATGAAGTAGCTCCAGACTAAAATCATGA
Organism: Acanthochaenus luetkenii; assembly: GCA_900312575.1. NCBI lineage: Eukaryota > Metazoa > Chordata > Actinopteri > Beryciformes > Stephanoberycidae > Acanthochaenus > Acanthochaenus luetkenii. The sequence continues at coordinate 6,285 of OMOT01060896.1, read as the reverse complement.
TTCTTGATTCTTGATTCAGGGTTTTTTTGTGGGGGGAGAGTTGTTCTCATTATCATTAATATATCGATTCTAATGTCAGTGAATATAAGAACAGCATATTAATTAGATGGAGTGGTACAGTATTTCCCTTATGACTGACTGTTATTGTCTGTCTGTCTACAATTTGAGACCAAAAAAATTTCATAATAGTATTTGTAAATGTGTATTGAAGCTGTCGGATATATTAGTTCATTCCTGAACGTGTCATGAAACGTGTCATCTTGTTTTGAACGAGTAAACAATTTGCAGTGACAGCGTTACCATTTTTACCAATCTTTGCCTTATTCACATACGTGATACAACAACCTGAATGACTGCATGTCCTCGGTGGCTGATAAGGCTGTCTGGCTGTGTATTGGTTCAAACAACCCCAAGGGTTTAAACTGGTTGGCATTGTTCCACATGCAGGAGACGCTGGTGGGTTGGCTGCTGTCATGTCTCCTGATAAAGACATCACATCTAATGGGCACGGCCGCTGACGTCCTCGGTTGGCATGACAAATAACACTATTAACCCCACCTCCCAAAGCAGCCATTTTGATTGATGCACGCACGAAAGCGAATGGGGCATGTGCGTTGTTTTTTTAACCCACAGAGGTCTTTGTCGCTGTGACCTTCCAAATCTGTATGCAGCTGGTCAGCGTTCCAATTAAGATTGGCCATGTTGCATGTAATGAAAACAGGTCCCTGGCCTGGCGCCCCTTGATGAATATGGTGTTGATGATTGGATCAAATCCGTGTGTGACGCCTCCGCGCAGATTTACAGATCAGTTTCTCTGCATGTGGATGGGGTGTCCATGACATATCACCAGGTGGCAGCATTTATGTACAGAATAAGTAGAAGCTGCAGTAGATCTACTTTCCTGGAGACTCCTATAGCCTAACAAAGGATTTTCTATGAAGCACCCACATTTCAGTCAAGAGTCATATTTACTATGTCATCTAAAGGCCTTCGCACACGTTCGTTTCTAATTTAACTAATCTCAGTGTAAAATCAAGCTTAAGGAACTACTTAAATGTTCCATATGGCATATTAGAAATTAAAATGTCTGAGGATGAGGTAGCCCAACGTCTCATAATTATGAAATGGAAGACATTGAACGTGGATAAAAATGTAATGGCCCCATTAATAATTGACCACAACAGATGGATTATTTCTCTCTACCCACAGCCACTCTGGCACACGAGATCGGATATGTGTCATTGTCACTTTGGAGGAGAAGCTATGCGCTTTGTATGATCATAAAGGGACTGTATGATTTTCTTTTGTTTGCCCCAAAAAGATCTATTGCCTCAATCAAGCGTACATGGTCATTATTAGCATTATTAACTGTTAACCAACAAGAATTGAAGTGCTTTTGATCTTGTGACTCACAATACCTGAAAGCGAGTGGTCGCGTGAGGAATGCAGACGCGAGCCAACGCACCTTTTGATGGTCATGGTCACAAAAGTGACAGCAGTCAAAGGTCACTCACGCTTCTCGCTTGGCACCAGTGAGTGGTCCAAATCTCCTGGGCTTCCTCCGGTGGATCTCATCCCAGCAACGACACCCTTATTTACACCCGTCATTGACAAAGAGCGCACTTGCCAATAGCGTCAACGATTTCAAATGCTAAAGTAAGAGCGAGCCTGGTGCCAGCTGCATCTTCAATGGAAGTCCTGTAGTCAGGGACGAGGGAATGTGGCCAGTTCCTTACCGACAAACGCAGCGTTCATTCTCTTCTCCGCCAGCAGAGCGGGGTGTTGCATGCACGTGTGGCCCTCCATGGCTGCATTCACCTCACTATTAAAGCTGTGTCATTAAACAGATTGCCAATTACTGATCCCCTGCATTTCGGCTCCACCCCCCCTTCCTTTAGATTGCCCTTCAGTTGGAAAATGCTGAGACCCCGAAGCGCTGAACAGGACCAAATGCGTATCTGACTGTTTTAATAAAGGAAATTGCAGTCAAAACACTCTGGACCTAAATGAGATTTGAGTGATGATGGTTCGACGTACGGCAAGACATGCTGAGAGCTCTTTGTGTCCTGTGCTGTGTGCGCGTGTGTGTGTGTGTGTGTGTGCGCGCGTGGTGTGTGTGTGTTTGCGCGCACTCTGCACATATGTGTGATGTGTGGGACTGATTGCATTAGGTGCTAGGAGTTAGTCCCCGTGGAGGAGCCACATGCCTGTTGTACCCCAGCTGTAGCTAAGATCTAATATTCTCCCACCACCATTATGTCCTCTATGGGCCGAACCCAATCCCCTGCTTCTTTGTTGTCTGAGTGAGACATTATGAAGCAACTTCGGCAAAAGCGTTTCGTCTTTAGCGTCTAATGCCGGCACGTCGGCTTGAGAACCGGGAAACAGGAAGAGGTCAAACACCAGTCTGAACGGGTGACACTTTTCAAAAGGTCGCCGAGCCGGAGGGCGGGTATTAATCGCAGCCATTTCTAGTGCACCGCCGCTTTATTCGAGTTCCTACTTGGGATGGTAGGCCGCTGGTGCCACGTTAGATCGCCGCTTTGTTCATTTTCCCAATTGAGAGGACATAAGGTGCATCCATTTATGTTTGTGTTGTAGTTGATGCTTTGCCTGAGGCTTTTTTGCAGGGATTTGTCGGGAAGCCATGCTGCAGTGTGGGTGGGTGAGAGAGAGGGGCGCTGGCTGTACCTCTCTTGAACGGCCACAGCGAAAGCCTCCATTAGTCTGCATTCGTGTTCCACACACAGGCATCACCCTCACCCTGTGCACGTCACCTTCAGTTGGCCCCACCACGCCAGATGGTCTAAGTGCAAGCTATATTTCCACATTTAGGGTTAATTCCACAGCTATTGCATTTGTTTAGCATATACTGAAAAGGGCTCTGTCTATTGTGGGAGGCATGGTCCTTTCTGATCCCCCCGTACGCCTCTATTATGCAGGAGAAATTGACCTTTTCAGCCTGTAATCACTCCATTGTCTCTGCTGATTTTCATTATTGTCATCAATTCATAAGCAGTTAGGAGGGTGCCATGTTGGATTGACAGTAGCAAGTGGCACGGCAATTAACACAAACAGCTGGTTAGAGACGGAGACAAGCACCGATTTATCCAAGAGGGACAAAGAAACAAACATGGATTCACATCCACTGTGTGTATGGACCATCATGTTGTTGTATCAGCATGTAGTTAGTTAGTTTGTTTCTTTCCAACAGCCAGTATTAAAAGGCATGCATTAGAGATGGGACATTATTGGACACAGGCTTTTGTCTGCGCATTAAACGTGGATTCATTCATTGTCTCTGCCTGCTTATTCCCAGTCAGGGTCACGAGGGGCTGGAGCCTATCCCAGCAAGCGTTGGGCAGAAGACAGGGACACACCCTGCACAGGTTGCCAGACCATCGTGGGGCTAATGCAGACAGACACATTCACACGTATGGGCAATTTAGATTCCCCAATCTTGCATGTCTTTGGACTGTGGGAGGAAACCCACGCGAACACGGGGAGAACACGCAAACTCCACTCAGAAAGGGCCGGGGATGGGAACGGAACCCGGGTCCTTCCTGCTGTGATGTGACTGTGAGCCACTGTGCCGCCCTCTGAAGCATAGATGCCTCACCTAAATAATGTATACAGTGAACACACACATAATAGAACATGGTACAGTTATATACACAACATGTCTTCACTTGAAGGTGTACAGTATATGTGTCAACAGTCATCATGTGTGATACTGCATGCTGCACGTTGTTTTACCACAGAGCTTTTTTATTTTCATTATTATTTCATTCGATTTTTGACCAGCCATTTATTTGCTCAAATAAGACCGGCTGTTCTTTTACACCAGACCTTTATTGGACATTTTATCATAGATATGACAGTGGGGGATGATGCTACATCGTAAAATATTGGGGATTTGGATGTTTGGGGAGTAGAACCGTTCCCCTAGTACTAACTTGGTTGCCATAGTGATGCTCTTTCTCTGGCAGTACAGCAAAGTGTATCGAAGATAAATCGCCCATTTGCCACATGTTCATCCGCATGCCATATGTGCTCATTTTTGGCACCAAATGTATGTGCCCATATGAACAGCAGTTAAGATCCTATTTCTTCATGAAGGGGGTGCAGATTCATTTCACCGATGACCTGCCTGTTTACCAACATCTGCTTAATTAACCTCCTGCCTTGGCTTCAGAGGAGCTGGTCTAACAGACTACTGAGTGCCACCCCCAAGCCAGGACAGCTGCCAACTGGACCAGCAGGTGACCCCGTAAACCGCTGGACCACCGGGACAAGATCGATCACTCCAATAACACCTCGGGATTCAAATGTGCGAGATGATCGCTGTAGTGATTGGATGCTCCTAATAAACAGAGGGCTGTGTTTTGGAGAGCAGCGCCCACTGGGTCATTTAGAGTCCACTGGGTCTAAGCACGGCGGCTCTGTGGCCAGATGTTTTGATAAGCGACTAGCTTCTAGTGCCAAATTATAGTTTTCGATCATCAATGACCTTAGAGTTATTGTTCTCGCGAACGCAGTGAGTCATGGTGCTGTTCTCTGTTGATCTTAACGCCGTCTATACGTGTTACTCTGCACAATTTCAGTTTTTAGATACACAAAACGGTCGCGTCTGTTTTAATGCTTTCATTATGCATGCATCGTTTATCGTTCTATCCATCAGTGCTTTCTCAGGCCTAAATAGATTATTCAGTGCCTGGTGTGTTGTTGGCTGTGTGTTATAAAGACATATTGCTTTCCACTGCTAGTAGCATCCAATTCAGTCAATCTACTGGCATCTGTGTTAATCCAAAAGCGTAATCCGTTAAAATGAACCGAGGGTTTCCAGACAAATAGCATTAGGATCAAAGTCTGCAGCAGAAATGAGGTAGTTCAGTTTGGAATTAGCAGTTTGGAAAATAGCTGTTCACTTGTACGTCTTTTCCAACGGATATCAACTGAGTAGCCTTCAGCATGCCAGCGTTCGCCCCTGATTTGACCAAGCCTATACCGTAACAGGAAATGATTATGAATGCTTTTAACGTTGCATTCGGCCTTGTGTTCTCTACCTAATGTCGGTCTTCCAAGGTCTGTTCACACATTTTGTCTTTATCTCCTTGGGGCTCAGGGGGGATTAAGGATGGGATAGAACTTGAAATGCCACTCTATACCCCCTGGGATAGATAACATTTGCTTTTATGCCATTGACTTTTGAGTGGTTTTACAGTCAGCTTTCGCATTAACGAATGTAGAGTGACAAGCGAATGTTGTATTCAAACAGACTTTTCTAAATGTCAACATTACCATGGTCGTCTTTTTAACCGTACATGAATGTATTATATCCAGAATCAGTTCGATTGCCGGGTACAATTACTTGTTCTAAGAATATTTCCCTCGGTGAGTTGGTGCACATAACAACAGTAACAACTTTACAGACGCAATGTGCATAGAAAATACATTGGACATAGCATATAGCCAACACCAAAACACTACAATATCCAATATTCATATGTTTTGTGGCGTTTTGATCCGTTGTATTTCGACTCTGCAGTAAAAAACGTGCAGCTGGTCAGGCAGTATAGGGGTTTCCTATAATCTTCATTCCGACGTTCACCTGATGTCACCAGTTTTGGGTAGTGACCAAAAGAACGAGTATACAAGTGGTTTCTCCACAGGGCTCCCTCTGATAGGGCGAGGAGTTCAGCGATCCAGGAAAGCCTTGGAGTTGAGACCCTGCTCCTCCGCATTGAGAGGAGCCAGTTGAGATGGTTTGGGCACTTGATAAGGAATCGCCCACTGGGCACTTCCCAGACTGGGAGGAAACCAGGTAGGTTGTGCAATACGTCATATTCCCTGTTGGGTTAGGGTCATTTAGCCAGATTTTCTATCAATATTACATTTCATTACATTACATTACATCATTTAGCAGACGCTTTTGTCCAAAGCGACTTACAATAGTACATTTTTCGTCAACATTAGTCAGACCAACTATACAACGCAGTCTTTCATCAGCTAAACACTTCAATAGGAACAAGTAGCATGAACACTTCAATAGGAACAAGTAGCATGAACACTTCGATAGGAATAGTAGCATTAGTAGTAAAAGTCATTAGTGTTTTTGTTTTGAAAAGAGTAGAAGGAGAGGTCAGTTCAGGTGGGGTCTAGGTGGGTATCATGTGACCTTTACCATCTACTGTCTCTTTAAGAGGGCTTTGAAGAATATCAGAGTTATTGACTCTTCCTCCCAGTCACAGGTGATTCAATTACTATGAAGTCCTGTATAAGAAA
>OMOT01060884.1:0-10019 GCA_900312575.1 Acanthochaenus luetkenii | reverse complement strand
ATGGCTTTAGGGACACACACACACACACACACACACACACACACACACACACACACACACACACACACGCGCGCACAATAAAAAGATGAACCTTCTCACATTCAGTGATTGTATGAGATGGAAGAGTCTCAAAACATCCACACATTATCATTAGTCTAAGAACATACCGCTGGGCTACTTAGACAATGCGTACGTGTCATGTCGTATACATGCTTGAACAAAGACGTAGTATTGAGTGTCCGTACCCTTCCATCACTGATGTAGCATCACTGTATTTAGGACGGAAACAAAAAACAAATACAATCTACATTTTACATAGAACATGTAATGTGACACACTTTATTTTGCATGTGAACGTTAGGTAATATATGTATAATATTGGCTCATTGCTGTGACGGGTAGATGGAATTTGAACCAGGATTCTTTTTCACGTAACACAATGCTTACAGAAAATGTTGAATCATGTCTGCACAGTCACAATTGTATTACTGTGACGGCAGATGGCTTTATTCTTTATGAATAGTTGATTTAGATGAAATGTAATGCCAGCTCTTACAAAATGACTGCTGGCATGGAAGTAAAGCGCATTATGGGTTCGTGCTCATGTTAGGAGTCAGCTGAAGACCTTAACAAATTAGATGTGCTTCTGAGGGTAGAATAGTCTTGATTTTGGAAGTAGTGACTGATGAGTTACAGGTAGTAATCTTTTTCCAGAATGCATATATTGAGTTTTGGAATGCAACCGTATATGATACATGTAACATTACGCTCACAGAAAATAATACCGGTGTGTATCATGTTGGCACAATATCATTACAGCTAAATTTCTACGACTAGACGTCGTTTTCATATCTATACTGTGTTTTTTTTTTACATATGAAAAGCGGTGTTATATATGATCATGTCCATCATTGATGAGCTTAAAGGGCCATTAGGTTCCCCTGTGCGAGTTTTACATGTCACATGATGGACAGTTTTCATAAAGCATGTCGTGGTACAGTGACATTACATGATAAAGGTATATTCTCATAATTCACAGGCTGACATGCGATCCCATAGTCTCATTTGCTCATGATGGTATTACATCAACGTAATTGCAATTCAAAGACTGCTTTATGAAGGATTATACTGTGTGTGTGTGTGTGATGTGCAAAGACACGCATGCATGCACTCGCCCCATCAGGAACTGTGATACAGCCAGGAGGTGGTACTGGGTTGAATGGGATCCATTGTGCTCTACCAGTCGTATCTGTGTGCAAGCCAACGTACACACACACACACAGAGGTACTGTATTAGAATGAAGACTTTCCTGATCAGCAAAACACAGTAAGGTGTTCAGAGACGAGCTTCTGCTTGTCTTTACTCTAAACCTGAGTAGCTGGTTGTATATTCTTACCGTTGATACAGAGTTAATCACATGACCTGCCTGTTTCTAAACACATCTTGGACCCAGACCCAGTCATTATGTGTGGTCCAATCATGAAATCATGAAATCATAAAATTATCATGTTTTCTTGTTTGTGACAGACGAAGGTAACGAAGAAACATGATTTCTGTTCTATTGGAAAGCTGATGTTTAAACATGATTTTTCAAAGAGTGATGGTTGCCAAGTCTTTAATCAAATGATGTTGAGGCTGGCTCATTTTTCATATTTACATTCTAGGCATACGCTCTTATCCAGAGCGACTTGAAAAGTCATTCGTGCAGCATAAGAATTAGCTTCAATTCACCATTCATTTCACTTAGTCATATGAGAGACTGATCTGAATTAACGTGCAGCTTCCTCCTCCATCACATCTTGTTTTCTTGTTACACTTTTGCTTTCTTGCTGTGTGCATGTGTGCATGTGTGTGTCAAGAAAGGTCCCACACATGCGTCTAGTTTTGCTGAGCATGCAACATCTTGCTTCACATTCAAGCTGCACTAGGCAAGATTACTGGGCTAGATCGTCTTACTGGGCTGAATGGCAAAGTGGGGCTGCACTAAGTAGAGCGTCCCGTCCCCCATAATTGAGACCCTGTAGATTCACCCTATTTGTCCAAATTAAATTCTGGTGTCCATCTCAGCGTTTTGCACAGCGTCTGTTTGTGAAGGAAGGTTTTTTGAAATTACTGCCTTCCTCCTTTTGTTAACTGAACTTCGGCGTGGATTTTGCTGCAGTATGGACTGGAAAGTTGTTAATGAATCTTGGGTATAGTCTCAACGCATTGTGTTGGAATAAAAACGTTCCATCAGGCCTTTACCTGAGGCTAAAGTCGGATTTTTAAAACCTCTATTCAAGTGGGTAATAAACATGTAAATGAAAAAAGATATTACTTTTATTGCATATTATGTGAAAAGTGAAACCCTCAATATCTTGACTAGTATAACCGTAGACGGAACCATATAATTCTGAGGTGATTGTGGTCTGCTGGTATTAATGGACCCGTCTCATGGGAGAATTAATCATTAGATGGTATTTATTTCACGAAAACAAAGCTTGATCTGAGTCGGGAAGTGTGTGTGTGTGTTTCCGTGTGTGTTCACGTTGATGTGTGTGGGTGTGCACTTGTGCGTGCCCATAATTAGCTCTCAAAGAGCCATTGACGAGGCGTTTAGTTGGAGACGAGCCCCTGTCTGTTATGTACCCCGCACTGTTTTGGGGACATAATGGTAGCATTTTATCTGGAAGAGAGAGGCTGTTTGTGCATGTAAATGATGCAATTTATCTATTTCAGCGCACAGCTGGGGATGTGTTGAAATTGTACCACATTGTTACCGGCGGGACTGTTAAACCATTGTCAGCTCAAGTTCGTTCTCTGTTCAGTTAGAGACTTTATTATCAGAAGTGTGGAAACTTATTTTGCAGCGAGTCGTAAAATACAAAAGACACCCACATAACGGAATGAGACGCATTGCAATAAACAATTGTGTTGGAATGACCTTCTCGCCCCATGTCGGAACAAGAGTCGCTCTCTGTTTCTGTTGTAGAGTGAAACTTCATCGCTTCAACAATGACCTCACTTCATCCCACTGAATCATATCCCTTTTCCAACATTGTCCTTCTCTGCTCCCTCTAATTGCTCTTGTTAAATGCTCAGTTCTTTATTATTTATCATTATTATTTATTTTCCATTGTCTCTTACATCTCTTATCATTCTAGGGTCGTGGGGATGTTGTTTTCCATCCGTTGTCGCTGTGCTGTGGCGCTGACCCTTGCACTTTTTACCGTTGGTTGCTTGTAATAATGTGGTGGTCTTGGAATTTAAGCTCGTTCCACTGTTGAAGTCAGTATAAGTCACTCTGGATAAATTGCCCGTAGGTGTGACTGTGTTTGTCTGTCTGTCTGTGTTATCCCTGTGATGGAGAATAGGTGGCTTCAGCTGGTGAATGGCTTGTCTAAAATGTTTTTTTGTTTTTTTTATATAGTAATTTAAATATATAATACTGTAGGATAGTCACCTAAAAAAAAAATTGTGTTCCAAGTTTTAATCGGAATCGCTTTCATTGCCCAGTACAACAAATCTACAGGAAATCGTTGGTGCAGAGACACACAAGTCCACCAAGTCGATTAGGATCATGAGAAATTCTCTTTAATTGTGTGTCCCATTTGTCTATAGTGTGTCCCTGGGCTAAACGTATGGATGGCATCCCACTGCCAGTAATGTTGACTCTGTCCAAGCTGCATGTCACTGCTGTCGGATGAAAGCCTCATGTCTCCAAAACGTCAACTTCTCAGCTTTTATATACTTTTTTCAATATTACAGCACAAGGGTTCAACCAATATGGGTTTTTGAACGCAGATACCAATATGTTAAGATACATTACTGCCTTTTTTTTTTTTAAATGAAGAATTAATATCTCAAAACATAATTGGAACAGTTTGTTGAACAGCAGAAATTGTGCTTTCTTCATGCGATTTCTTCATTTCACGTTTAAAATCACTGGAATCTAACTGCTGGTCTTAATGGGGCTGCGTGCCCTTGTGCAAAACACCACTCGGAAGGAGGCTGACGCATTCAAATCTACAGCAGCCATCAGTTATGAACTCTAAGCCTGCCATCACGAATGGGAAGGCTTAACATCACAAATAGGCTGTGTGTGTGAATGCTGTGGAGTCAAGATGAGGAGTGGACAGATGCTGCTGAATTACCAAGAACTCAATTAGATTTCATTGCTGTATGGGAATTATGCAGTGTCAGTCCACTGTCCCTATGAGGATTAGTCTAATCAGTGTGTTTTCCTGTAGCAGTGGAGGTTTCCACCACTACAACCGGTCTTATTTGGGTAATGCATGATCAAAGCCCCTGGTGGGAATGGTCTCGCGGTGGTGGCACACCAGTAGCAAACCAAGCAATTGACGTAACTTGTTCGTGCGCTGCATTGCAACACACAGGTGATGGAAAACGAGAGAACAGAACAAGGCCAAGGCTAAACTGCTGACGGCCTCATTCAGTGGACTGCATTCGGGGTGGATCTCTTCTGAAGAAGGGAATGTACATGCACTAACTCACTAAAACACAACCACACAAACGCTACAATGGTTTGAAATCATGTGCCGCCGTGACCCCAAGAGTGCGATCCAAGCAGACGCGTCCGCAGCTGATTTCACTGATTAGCAGCCAGACAGAAGGGACTAATCGGTGAAATCGGCTCCCGTTTGGTTTGGTTGGGATGAAAACCTGCATAATATCGGGTCACCATGTCACATGGTTGAAACCAATAATAATGCAGTAGTGCAATACCGTGTTGTTAGTAGCGAGACCAAATCTGCAGGTATTCTTTAGCGTATGCTCGGTATTGATTTGAGTTATTCACATTCCCCGTGAGAGGTTTATTTGTGAATGTGCCTACAGCTGCTTCTGTGTTTACGACTTATTTATGTTGCAGTAGGGTAATGTTGGCGAGAAGGCGTGTCGTCCAAAGACGCAGCATGCTCGTTCAGGTGGATCTCCCCTCCCCCAACCTCCCCAGAAAAGCGCTGGAAGTGAAGTCGGACATTGTGCGTGTTCAATACTCCAAAGCACTAGAAGCTTCAAGTGGCACGTCAAACCACTTGTCTGCTCCAGACTTGGTTTTGGTTTTGGAGCTTCAACAGAAGACCAAAGAAGCCGTTTTTTGGGGGAGGGTTTTGGGACCGCAGTCACCGCCACATCCATATTGACTCAATGTCGGCAAGTAAGAGTTTGACCAGGCATTGAGTAGAGGAACTATTAGTTGTTCCTCTCGTGAGCGTAGTTATTTTCAGATGCATTTAATAGAAACGTGCCAACTGTAATTTTATCACTGTGTAGCGCCGCCCTCAAAATGATCTGTCGTTCAGAGGCAAGTTCATGGCTACAGGATGCAGATCTAATCTTCAGTTTCATGTCAATAAGAAGACAAACATGTTTCAGTGGTAAAGCCCAAACATCTAGATGTATTCCTCAAAGCTATTTGCAGCTATTTTCTCGCCTCCAGTGGTTTTATCATAACGAATAATAGACTGCATTGCTGTGATGTAATGCCGTGCCAAGAGCTCTCGGCAATGTTGTGTACAGCGAGTAGCTCAGTGTTGTGCCGAGTATAATCTAAAGCCATGCAGCAGTGGGAGCTTTAAAAATGTCAGCTAACGTTCCCCTTCGTTCTTTGTAGACCCAAGACGAGTATGGAGGCAGAAAAGTGACGTAATCGTGTGATCTGTTTCCTAAAGCCCTGGAGCAGAGAGGAAGAGAGGTGGATGAGCAGAGAGAAGTGGATGAGCAGAGTGGAAGAGAGGGGGAGAGAAAGACGTAAAGAGAGGAGAGCATAGAAGAAACTTAAGAGAATGTCAATGAGGTGTCAAATAAGGGAGATTGAAAATGGTGTGTGAGAGAAATGTCTTCAAGTAATCTGACTGTTGTACCATCCAAACACCATAGGAACGACTGAATAATTGTTTGTTTTTTTAGCTTGTATTCACACCATCTAGGAGGCTCGTCCCACCTGACTTTCCATGTGTGAGGCTTGAGAAGACAGGAAGTCTCTGACACTTAACTGATTAATGTCCTGTCGCTAAGTAGGCAGCTGAAACCATAAAGTCAGTCGGTGTCTGATCGCCACGATCTCAGACTGAAGCGCCGCTGCTGACAGACGGATGCTGAAGTGACACTCTACAGGCAGAATGATGAGTTTCTGTGGTGTGGAGGTGTCTCTCTCTCTCTCTCTCTGTCTGTCTCGCTCTCTCTCTGTCTGTCTCTGTGTGAGTGTGGTGTTCACTTTTTTTTTTTAAACATTGTCAATGGTTCTGCTGACAGTCACACAACCTCATTTTTCTATCACGCATGCGGATGTGTACTCTGTCCTACACACACACAGACAGCAGAAAGACACACGCATACCTTATTATCTCTCAATCACATAGACAAACCCTCTGTGTCTCTCACACACACACAGCCAACAACTCTGAACTCCCAGTCTGCACAGCGCCTCCTGAACTGTTCCTGTTCCTGTAACGGAGACGGATAAGTGAGCTGTGGAGTGCAGAGACGAGTCTGGTGATTGCATTTGGCACCAGACACGCTACAAGTCTGGACAACGGCAAAACCACAGACGTCTGCCAAACCCGCTCCGACACGGCGCTCTTGAACGTACAGTAACAACTGCTGGTCAACACGCCAGTGAATGAGCTGTGTGTGTGCGTCTGTCACGCAGGTCTGAACATGTGTTTTGGGGTTGTGTGAGGAGAGCTATGTTGTTATGGTATGAGTCAACCAACTGGCCTGTTGCTGGAATCAGTCAGCTGGACTCTTTCAGCAGAGCAGAGATGCGGCGGTGGTGCAGGATTACAGCCGAAACCTGTTCATGCAGAATTCGGTTTAGAGCGACTCACACACCCTGCAAGCACTTATACACTTATATCTCACGCGGGGTGGATAAAATAATGAAAACGCCACACGAGAAACGATTAAATCGCAGTTACACAGGTGAGTCATGAAGTTTAATGCCAATTTGCAGCGTGTGTTAGTTGCTAAACACGAGAAAACCACGGACTCTAAAAAATCTGTAGTGTCCTCGAGCAAGACACCGAACCCCCCAAACTGCTCCCGTTGAGCAGGTTGGTGCCTTGCATGGCTGCCTCCGCCAACGGTGTATGTAAGTCGCTTTGGATAAAAGCGTCTGCTAAATGCTGTAATGTAATGTAAGACGAGGAGTTCACCCTTTTCTCCTACACCTGGATGGAGAACGCCGAAGGATGGCTTCAATCCACATCTGTTGCCAACTGTTAATTAAACATGGTAGTGGATCTGAAATGTTATGGGCATCTGTTGGTTTTATTAAGGGCATTGGTTTTATGATTGCTCTTCCTTGGTCGTATAACAACCAAGCAATGAGGCCATTTTACATGACAAAACTCTGCACGGCTTCCACACTAAAAGGTTACGCGAGCACAAAAGAGGAAGAGTTACGTACAGACAAAACAATTATTAAACCGTGCGTACGCAAACATGCGCACATTTCCCCTTCTCGCAATCAACCTGAAATATTGCGCACAAGCCTCATGTACCGCCCCGTTAACTCCCACAATTAAATGCGCTCGTCATCCCATTCTCTGTGTGAGAAAATGGCAAAGACGGAAAAGACCAACACACAGCAGTTAATGCCGTCAGCTCCGAGAGCCGGACCCTTTTATCTAAAAATAACAGTCGCCGTCGGTGCCACTGGAGGAGACACCGGAGCTCTGTCCTCTTGGACGTCTCGCCCCGATGACGTTCAGAGGCAGTGTTAGAAAAAGAGGGTGACACCGACATGGCATTAGAGGAAGATGAGACTGACACGGGTATCCTGAAAGAGTGAACCTAACCATGCAGACTAGACACGTTTTTTATTCTCATTTTCTGACTCTGGGTATCAGACTTCACCGGTGGATGAAGAGGTGGATGAAGAGGATGACTGTGCGCCCTGCTCCGGCGTCTCTGTGCGCCACGAAACCATAACGCGTCATTCTTTTATAACCATTGCTTAACAATTGCTTTGGCGCTCTGCTAAAGGACGGTAATGCACTTAATTCAGACTAATTCACACTATATGAGCCTATAATGAAATGTAGGTGCTTTCAAACTAAAGCAGCAAAGACACTATTTAGTTGTAGATGTTTTTATGACACGGAATATTATTATTAAAGGGCTTTCTAATTTGATGCGGAGTAGGGCTGGAAATTAATGGAGTATAAAGGCAATTTTTGCTTTATTTCACTACTTTGCCATCAAAGTCGCCATTTCCCACTTTCCCATATTCTCATGGCAAGTTTTGTTTTATAACTCAGAAAATCTGTGTGAAGAGTTTCGACTTCTCTGGCCGGTTTTGTGCGCATGCAATGTTTTCTAAATGAGGCCCCAGGTGCATCTTCATGATGATCCCATATTCCAAGATAATGTCGCCATGAAACTGCTGAACACATTCACACAGGCAAAGTGGATTTTCACCTTCGTCATCACTTAAAAAAAACGTCCAATGTCATACTACTCACATTTCGGGACGGCAATCCAAGGAGGACTGAAGCTGTTCTCAATACTGTTAAGACGCTGCCGTTTCTCTCTTGACTTGTGTCTCTGTCACACACACACACACACACACACACACACACACACAGAGACAGACAGACATGGCCAACACCCTTTGTCACCAGTTTTCAATCTCATTCTCTTGTTTCTTCTCTCCTAGTCTTGTCTCTTGTTGTTTCTTTCTCTCTTTACCTGCTACTCAATTTTACATGAGTATTGTAGGGACATGCGAGTATTTGTTATATGTATTGTCAGGGCACAGTGGCTCTGACCCTTGACCTCCACTGGTTGCTTGTAATGTTGGTGATCTTGGTCGTGCTGGATGAGAACGGCAGCTGAATGCCTAAAATCTAAATGCCAACACACACAGATTATGCACAGACGGACGGACACATATGCAACACACACACACATACTCCAGCCAAGTCAAGCAACACATGTCGTCCTAGCACCGCTTCCTCACATCGTCCACTTTCACTTCCTTCATTTAATTTAATTTAATTTCTACTTTATTGTCACACCCATGCACAGAGCTTATGCATCAGACGTGCTTCAGTATTTATCTGGTACTTACACCCCATCTGTAATTCACAGATAAAAAAACAAGTCGCCTTAAAGAAGCAACATATGACAATATAGACTTTGTTTTATTCAAATATTGCCCAAAGGAGGACTAAAGGACGAGGCAAAAACAGAGATGGTTGTAAAATAACGGTAAATCATATTAGCCGACATAATGTTGGATAGAAGTTGTAGCGTTTGTCCGGAATAAAGTAGACCAGCGTTTGGAGTTCATCAGAAGAAGATTCTGTAAAAAGATTATTGTTCATCCTTTTATCAGAGATGGTTTATGTTCTTCAGGATTTTGGCTTTTGGACATCGAACTTTCATTTGGTTGTAATTACGTCTGTTACTTCCTGCATTTCCCTGCTGTTTTGTGCCGATCGCACCCCGGCTTTATGGATTCGAGGTTAAAGTGGTTATCCGTGATTTGTATTCATTTATTATGGCGACATCTTTGTTGCGAAGCGCTCATTACTGTGGTGTTTTTGCTCTGCACTTCCCAGAGATCATTTGTCAATCAAACGGTGTGGGCGGAGCTTAGAATTATCTGTTGAAGTTTGACTTTCTGTAGGTGGCGCTCTTTCCTTTTCTGCCCAGCCATGGTGGCTATCGCTGCTCATGCTAACTACCCAGTTCTTCTGTTTATTCCAAACAAGCCGCTGTTGCTGCTTCCCACGTTTCTGCGTGGAGCTTGTGTCTTGATGAGGCGAGCGCACCCGAGGGGAGGGAAGGGACTGGTGGAGCATGGCGAGCGCTTTCAGTGTCTTCATCAGCTGTCTTTTTTTTGTTTTGTTTTAGGTAGAGAGGAAGCGAGGAAGAGGAGATGACAGGAGAGAGAGGAAGAGCGGGGCTGATCCGACGTCTACCCCGGCTCTTCGCCGTTTCAAAATCGTAAGGCTGACGTGAACGGCCTAACTCTCTCTCTCTCTCTCTCTCTGTCTCCGTCTTTCGT
>OMOT01060881.1:20899-37619 GCA_900312575.1 Acanthochaenus luetkenii | reverse complement strand
GGAGGACGGAGGAGACGAGCCGATGAGACAACATGGGTAAGTGAGCATAGAGGAGCACCTCGCTCTCCGTTATTCCGGAGCGCACTTGTGCTCTGCGCTTCACATCAATAAAACAGGTCGGTTTCGCTGGCGCGGGTCCACCGGGTGCGGGAGTGGGACCGGCGTGTTCAGGTAGAGATAACAGGCACTCTTAAATACTCCAAGACGCATTTCGTGTCTGTTTGTGTATATGAGGTTTTCCTTCTCTATCCACACATAAAAAAAAAGAAGGAGAAACCCCCCAGCTGAGATTGTCTTGCTATAAAGAGATGCATACCAATTACTCTCAGCTATTATATAACATCTGAATGTTCAGACTAGGTGGCCCCTTGGCCCCCCGGAGCCCCTCACACTGTGCTAATGCACGATTGGTGGGGGCGAATCACTATGACATAACATTCTTCGTAACATAAGTTATTGCTATTTTACAATCACGCGTTTATTATTGCTCTTTTTTCTACGGCCTCTGCGTCGAGCCCCTCCACAGGAAAGCTTCTTCAAACCTCTTTGACATGTTTTTCCGACTCCGTCCCACCTCTTTCCGCACCGAACTCTCCTCTGACAGCCTTGGGCACCTCCAATCTCAACACACGCCGCTTATCACCCCCTCCATTTTGCAGGCCATTGGTACTTCATTCACAAGCTCAAAACCCCACACTTCAATAGTGCAGGGGGTTGCGGTCCACAGTTTTGGACTCACGGGAATTGTAGAGCGCCCCTCACAGAATTGGGGTTGGAGTTGTTTTGGTGCACAGCCTTCAGATGTTTTGATCGGGTCTTTTCAATGCAAGTTGTGTTGCCTTTAGGATTTCGCAATGTGACAGGACTATTATTCATGCACACAAATGCCCATATAGGCAAGCTGTAAAAGAGTAGCCTATCACGAGGTCACGTGTGTGTACAAAGCTTATTGAGTTACTTTGTAATTACATGTTTTCAAATGGCCCTTCTGTATGTAATCTTGTTTTCTTCACTTGACTTCTCAAACAGCTGTCAATGTAAAAATGCCCATAATATTAACACTGTAGGCTGGAGGGATTGTGCGTCGTAATCAGTGTCGTCCGTAACACGTTTCAGTAATGACGTCACAGTCGCCACCTTTTGTCATCACCCCCTCTAAATACCAGACTGAAGCTGACTCGCACTGAGCCAGTATAGATGAGACGGGGTTAGAAACTTTGACTCTCTCCAGGTGGCAGGATTCCCTCCGCTTTGATGCTCAAGCAACAGGACGACAGGACCGGACACTGGACATCAATGAGATTTGACTACCCTGATCATTCACACGGAACCACGCAGGCAAAGCAATTGAGTTATCCCAATGTTTGAAAGGTTGGAGACTTACTACACAAGTAATGAGTAACATGTTACTTTTTGAGTAACAAGCCCAACACTGATGAATTGTCATTGAGTAATTGTGCTATAGGCTATAAAATGCCTCCCACAACAACAAAATTATGCAAATTGTAGACATTGAAACTACATATTCGCTGCAGTTACCACCGTAAACAACACGGGGACAGGATGACGTCTTGTCTGAGTACAACAATGATCCGGAGTAGCATTTTCCTAAAGGAACATTGCTATTGACAGGAGCGGCAGGCAATTGTGCTGGACTAACGTTCAATAATTGATCAATTTACTTGAGCAGACATAGACCGCAATTGGTCCAGGGTACACGACTCTGTGAAACTTAAGCTCAAGTGCTCTGAAAACCTTCTGTAACACATGTGGACGCTGTTTGTTTTATCCCATCGCTTCAATGCTCCAACAGGAATTAAATCAAAAGGGCGCCTTTTCTTCTAAACCTTCTTCTGCTTCCTCGTCTTTTCCTTTTGCCATTAGCGTTGAAAACTTGATAGAACTGTGAAAGTCTTTTTCAGACATTGCGTGTTGCACAATGGACTCATTTAATGTAAGATGGGCAGTGACACAAAACTGAAAACAAAGTCTGACGATAACCAGTGGGAGCTGAGCTTGCAACAAAACAAAAAAGCGTGTTGGCACATGAATGACTGCTGATAATGGTGATGATGATGATGTGTGGGCTACAGAAGCAAACTACAGTATATGTTTGGCTAGTATGATTTTATATGTTTGGCTAGTATGATTCTATATGTGGGGGCGGCCTCACAGCAAGAAGGTCATGGGTTCGAATCTCCGCCCCAGGTCCCTTCCGTGTGGAGTTTGCGTGTTCTCCCCGTGTTCGCGTGGGTTTCCTCCGGGTGCTCCTCCCACAGTCCAAAGACATGCAGGTCAGGTGAACTGAAGACACTAAATTGCCTGTAGGTGTGAATGTGAGTGTGACTGTGTTTGTCTGGTCTATGTGTTATCCCTGTGATGGACTGGCCACCTGTCCAGGGTGTTTCCCTGCCTTCCGCCCAATGCATGCTGGGATAGGCATGTGACCCTGAATAGGAGTAAGCGGGTATAGACGATGGATGGTTTGGCTAGTATGATTTTATATGTTTGCCTAGTATGGTTTTACATGTTTGGCTACGTTGTAGTATGTCTTTACCCTCTATTTTGCTTTGCTGGTGTAGAGGTGTATAAATTGACACAGTTATAATGTCCAAACGTGGGATTCTAAGTTCCCATAATTAATATAGTTGATTTCTGAATGTAAAATGTGTCTCTTAGTGATTGTTACACACATGGAATTGCTTGAGGACAGTGGTGAAAAGGTAAGCAGGAAGGCAGACAGGATTCAATGTAATTATTGCCTTTGCTTTAATGGCTGACCTGCACACCAGGGCAGGGTACCACCCACGCCATCCATGACAGCAGCCAGTTAAAACATGGTGGAGTGTGCCGATCATATTCGCCATGACATCACGACTGCTTTCGATCACCACAGCTGTCTGCTCTGTCACAGTTCTCTGAGCTAATACATGAGAAATGGACTTACAGTAAGGTCCTGATATCCTTCATGGTATGGGGGCCGGTAAAGAGATCCTGCTGTCACATTTTGACAAGTTCCTCCACCCGTGTAATCGCTTAGCCGGAATGTTATGCACCGTGGGTGTAAAGGTTGAAGACTTACTAACTGATTTACTGCATGCAGTTCTCGGGGAAGCAAACTGTTTGTCTGCACAATATAGTCCACTGCTGTAACACTGCTGGATACTTGTACTATTGCTTATAAAAAATAAAACAAGAACAAGAATAAAGAGTTCATTTCCACAACGTTTTATATTCATTTTTGGAATATGTATATTGGAATATGATATTGTTTTTTCAACAAGTATATAAGTATGTATAGTATATTGTATGCACACTGTAGCTAGGCTCCAGACCAGAAGGGCTTGGCTTGAAGTGCCTCTAAAAAGTCACTATTCCCACACGTACTGCAGGCCTACTTGCATCCAGCACTTCTCATTAAGGCTGCCTTAACCCTTACCCCTTTCCACGGTGGCCCGCGCTTATGGCCATGTAAGAATTGCTGTTATAAGAAGTTGACATTCCAAATAGCCAGTTAGCCTTTTAAAGGTCCCCCTCCTTACAAATTAAATTAGAAACCTTGACAAGTACAATAAGTGGTTCCCATAAGTAGACGGTAAAAAGCCATGATGTCTATGAAACAGTTGTTTCTCATGTGTTTTTAATTCACGCCATGTGTTGTTCGTACATTATATGTTAATAAGGGCCACGCTTAAAAGCTTGCGTGACAGCAATTATAGTAGTCCATTAAAATGATCTCCAACCATGCGTGTTTACCTCAAGTTGTAATGCAAGGCATGCCATGAATCAGTTCCACGCTTAATTCAGGTTTTTCATATGATCTCATGGGAACAACAGTATTAGTAACAATGTAAATAATTCCATCACCTCACAGTTGACGTTTGCTTCGAGGCAGTTGTTATCTGTGTTTAAATACAACTTCAGAATGTTTAGCTAATTGACAAAATAGAAAACCATTTACCCTGAATCCTTTAATCCCTCTGATCTGAAATGCTAACGCTTAGATTTGAAAATCAATGCACATAAGCGTGGCATTAGGTCTTAATTAAGCGCTAATATCTTAGGGATCAGATGATTTGCCATCCACAGTAGCATACAAGTATAGAAGGGTTCAACAGGCAATATATATAGATATATATCTGTCTGTCTGTCTGTCTGTCCGTCTGACTTTTTTTTATCACCCCATGGACATGTTTATATACAACTATAACCACTAATAATTTAACACACTGAATAAATCCCTTCCTTTCCCTCGCCTCCGACTCTGATTCCAAGGATGTGTTTGCGTGGGTTGGCCTCTCTTCCCTGTTATGCTTCAGCAGGTCACAGACTCTGTTGCCACATCCCTCACAAATGACGACAGAATAATTGAGGTTGCAAATTTTTGGATATATTCTGTCCAATGTATGCAGTATTTCTCTCACAATTACTGCTGGTGTGATAATAACCAGCTATGCTCCCGTTTTCCATACATCTTGTCCTTGTTTTACTGTATAGTGTGTACTTAAGACCGCTCCTCCTAGCATGTACTGTGTGCGCTGTTGCAATTCTTCCACACAGTAGTTATAAAAGAAGCTTTTATCATAAATCAGTCGTTTTATACTGCTTCATGCTTTTGCTGTGAGTTGAAATTACAGCTCACTCCAATTTTCAAATGAATGGGCGTAAAATAATGGGTTTTAAGTGTGTAAAAGGTACTTCATTTCAATATTGTAATGTGTGTCCAATTAATCACTGTAGCATGATTGCCCTGTGACTGGAAATATGTCACATACTTATGTGCCCTGAAAGTATTTTCTATTTTATGTGCCTTAAATCTGAGTGAACACACTCAATAATGTAATATATCACACACACACACCGTAGTGCCCTAGAATTTTGCTTACCTAAGCTCTATCACACATCACACACTTTAAAACCCTTGGCTCCTGTGTCAGAGGAAGACAGTCGGGGAGGGAAGGGAAGGCGGGAGACGTGGTGGGGTGGAGTTAGGGGCTTAAGCAACCCAAATCTCTAAACCTTCAACATGTTTCAGGTAGTCTGATTGCAGAGTGTACTGACTAAAGCTTCATTATAGGGATGCAAATGTAAAGGAATTTCCTTCATCGATAGTTGTCAACCTTAACAAACAATCGTCGATTAATTGATAACATAGAAGCTAAATATAAGCAGAATACAAAATGCATGTTATATTCCTCAATCAAATATTCATTTAACCGTCAGACACGGGCATTCTTGAAGCACGACAAAAATAGAATAGGCATTTTGTTCAACTCAAAAGCTGAAAGGGTCAACCTAATAGGAGGATTAAGCTGCTATTATCACTTTCCCTCAATCATATTGTGTTATGCTTGGTAATTATGCAACTCACATAATTTCAGCTGTTATTTCTATGTGTACAGTAGATTTTCAGAATGTCTGTGTATACATGCAGTACCTTCTGGCAGCGTATAACCTTGAATACCTGACCCAAAGTAACACACCCTTCCTTTTAACGTGTATTACCTGTGGCATAGTATACCATTTAATAAGAAGTAGAAGGTATGTTTTGTTTTCTTACACGCCTTTCATTTCTTTGAAGTGCTTCACCGCACAACCTTAGCGCTGTTGGCCAACCCACTTGGGCACTCTGGGTAATAGCCTTTGCGTCAGTGCTCTGAGCGCCGTGCATTCAAATGAAATATCAACTTGTCGCGCCGCCAAGGAAGACGACAGCTGAGTCTGCTATGCCTGCCAGAATCCACTCTGTCTCAGGAAAGGAGCAGCCTCACTCTTGATTTCAGAAAGGTTGCTTCGAAATGACCGGACCTTAACTGTAAAAGAACATTATATGAAATAACACTTGTCGTTTTTGTGCTTTTGAAAGGCCATACCAGGCACTCCAAGTGAAAAACAAGACAAATCAAGAATATGCTGAAGACGAGCAAACCGTGATAGTTGCTACATAAATACAGCTATTTCATCGACATAGACAGGAAACGGAACAAGAAACTTTTAGAACTGTGCATTTCATATATTTTCTGCAAGTTTGACAGTTCTTATCTACTCTTTTGCAGAATGAATGGACAAAGAAACATCATAACTTTCTATACAGATCCAAGTGCACCTGGGATCTGATTTACTGACGTGTACTAGTATTGAGTGTCATGTATGCAGCACGAGTGTGTGCAGTGTGCATGTGTGTGCGCAATCATGCATGTGTGTGTGCAATCGTGCATTTGTGTGTTTTTATTGATGAACATTAGTGGCAAGTAGTTTGGTTATCTTTTTTCTGTCCTTGTGTTTGTTTCTGTTCCCATTGGAATACCAGCAGAGACCGGCTCTATCATTGAGATTTGTTTTATTCTGTTCGTCTTGTGTCGTCGACTGCCACAGAAACATGTCAAGGGACTATTAACCCACCTTGTGAGTGAGGTCTCAAGGTCCCCACAGGATCAGATGCATGAGATATAGGAGAAAAACCTGAGCTCTTCCTGTACAGCATACCGCATTTAAAGACTAGTAATGACTTGATGATAAATCTGAAATGCAGCTCCATAAAGCGTCCCACGGGAGCCCGATATAGACACGTCCAATGGGTTTTTATCGCTCTGTGTCTACGCAGAAACCTATGCTGAACCAAAGTGTGCTAATTAGAGTGGTGGTTGTCCGGTGCAGGTGTCAATGAGCCAGTGGCAGAATGTTGTAGCTTTCCATTACATCTCACAGCCTGGGGATTTCTAGTGCCTGAAATATGTCTGAATTGCACATGAAAGATTCTGTGCTCCTGTGCTCAGTTTTTAATGGCACACGCATGAATACGAACTTCCAAATGTAGTTTAAGTGATGTGACTGCGTGAGGGTTCCCTGGCGGTTCGCTAAGGACCATTGCTGTAAACGCTCCAATGGGGATATCATTTATATTAATGGATCATTTATATTAATGCAGCTAATAGTGTAGCCTTAATGGAGGTGATGGAAGTGACTCTGCGTGTTGTACTGCTTTGAAGACTTAAGGGATTCATTCATAGCACACAAATTCTCTCTTGTACTGTATAACCTCACTCACGCTCATTTACTGTCACTCCATCGCTACTCTATCTCTCTCTGCCTCTAAATGCTTCGCTCAACTCGAGACCGAGGACATTCGATCAGGTTTCGTCGTTAAAACGTGGGTGGAAACAATAAGAGAGTTTAAAAATAAACTGCATTGCAGAACCAATCAAACGTCTTCAGGCCGGCCCTTCATATTGGGGCGGTGACGTGAAGAAGTTGTGCGCTTGTAAACACTGTTGTACTGGCAACATATTATATATATATATATGTATTGCTAGCTGGCTAGCAAGCATTACCCTACACGTCAACTAGACAAACAATACACAGCCAACATCCATCCATCTTCAGGTCGCGGAGGTAGCAGCTCCAGCAGGGGCTCCCAAACTTCCCTTTCCCTGGCCACATGAACCAGCTCTGACTGGGGGATCCAAACGCCAAACGGAGGACAACATTCTCACCCTCTTGCCAACACTAAAGGAAGCCACACCATCAGCTGATCACCTCCGCATGTCCTCATCCACGTTCGGAGCACCGCATGGCGAGTTTTCAAGGCGATTTAAAGACTTCAAAACAGTTGAGAATGAAATGCACGTGGGTTTCTTTCTCCCTTTACCTGCAGTGTGAATAATACACCCAGCGGTGTTCAGCTCCAGCTCATTGATCTGCAGTCTGATACACTACTGGCAGAGCACTTCAAGTCCGTATCACTGCTGGAGTTTTACAGTTCTCTTAAAGAGGAGCACTTTCCACACACGAGGATGCTCAGAAGACGTTAGTTCTCTTTGGATCTACCTACATATGTGAACAAACGTTCTCAGTGATGAAGTTTAACAAAGCCAGATACAGATCCTCTCTCACTGATGATCACATGTCAGCTGACAGACATTCAACCAGACTTCTGTGCACTCGTTCAAGCCCCAAAACAGACTGGATTATTCTCACTGAACAAGAGAAAAGGACTGAAAAACAAAACAAAAGCACTCGTTTATTTTTGGATAAAGTTGATTAATGGCTGGTCTTGCTAAGAATACACATTTTCTGTATTTTTTTGCGAATGTTAAATGTATGTTGTGTTTAAAATAAACACAAATAGTGATATATAATGGTTGGCGTTCTTACAATTCTTTACTGCTATATTTGACCTACTCCACATTTTCATAGCCTTATTGTAACATGTACTCTTACCAATAGCAGCTAATCAAAAATATAATGTACTGCTTTTTATGAAGCGTTACAATTTATATTGAGCAGAATTAAGTTCAGCCTATTGGTGGTTCGGCCCTCCACAACAGCCCCAGTTTCTCATCTGGCCCCTTGGGGAAATGGATTGCCCACCCCTGGTCTAGGACAATAGTTAACAGTAATCTCCCAGTAATTATGGCAGTGACAGAACCATGAACTGTCTTGATTGATATGAAAATGTGTGTGTGGCTGACAGTGATTCAGGGAAAGTGAGACACTTCACAGGGAGCAAATGGAGTAAAGTTGGATTAGGTAGTGAGAGATGTCTGAATATGGCACGCTGTACCTGGTAACTTGGGTGATTTAAGTAGGAAGGTAAAGGAATCCCTGATTGCTCTGAAAGCTAAATGGAGGGACCTGGCAACGCTGGATCTGGAGAGGAGGGAGGGACTTGATTTGTCTGGAAATGTAGTAGAGCAATCAGAAAATTTGGGATATAGGTCAGGGGAGGGACCTGGGATCTCTGGAACTAGGATGAAGACGGTACCTGACATCTTTGGAAATTGGTTGGAGGAATGTGGGAACTCTGAAAGAGGGGGAAATGGAGATCTAGGTTCTCTGTGTAAAAAGGAGTTGGAGAGCACTGACATCTCTGCAAGAGGGAAAACAGAGCAGTTCTTATTTCGGAGGGGAAAAGGGCTCCGATCTGTCTTTGAGAGAATGACTTTCTTTGGCATGGTCAGCAGAGAGGTCATGTCAACGTGAAGTGTTCTCCACGAGAAGACGATAGTGACACATGATCTTCTTCAACTTGTATTGCTCGGTTGCTTTACCTTTAAGCTGTGAGTCTCAATATCTTGACAAGGAGTTTAGCACCTTCTTCATCCAGATGCTCATCATCCTTTTGACCTCCATATGATGAATATGAATATTCTTGTGGAGAGCCACATCTGATTAGGGTTAAGTGGGTTAAGGAGGGTTACGTGATGAAGTGGTTAACTTTGGTTGCATAAATCAATGTTGTTACCCATATGACATATGAAACAGGATATCCAGCTGTGGAAGCAAAGTAAAGATGGTGATTCTTGTACTTTTCAACTGCCTTAAGAATGAGAGTCAATATTACTGGGGCTACAAAATCTTTCTTAGGCTTTAACCGTTAGTCCTGGTGCATCAATGAAGAAATACTTTCAAACAAACTCAGTGTTGTGTGACGCCATATTGTCTTAATTTGGACACTGCATAAGATACATCACTTTTATACATTTGCCACTGGAATTTGCCATTGGAAAGCCAAAACAAAAAATGTGCTCAGTCTCTGCACAACCTTCAAGCCCACTGATGACATGGGCATTTGAAGAGGTCCCTTTTGAAATGGTTATCAATGGTAAGAAGTGGCGTGGGAGGACAGACGGTGTCTTTGGTGAGAAGGAAGGAGAGACTAAGTGGACGTGAGATCAGGTGCATCACGATGGAGCATGTGTTCGCTTAATATACCGGCGGTCTTATCTGTCTGTTTAAGCTCTTTCTCTACAGCAGCAAGCTCTCATCGTATCCATGTAATCTTCCATCCGTTGTGAAAAGCGCCTTTGTCTCAGAGTTCTTCAGTTCGTTTACCATTCGTATGATTTAAGCTTCTCAACTCTTCTCATAACCATTTGACTAAGAACTTCAAATTATTGCTCACAAATGGGCAAATCTGTTCCAATAGTTGTGAATCCTTTTAGCTTGACAGATTGGACTAGATTTCCTCTAGCAAATAAGTAATACAAAATGTAATTGAAATTTTCTGAATTGGTGTTCATAGCTGTACTTTAATAACTGTCTCTTCTCTCTGTCTCTCCCTTTCTGTCTGTCCGTCTCTTTCCGTCTCCTTTCATAGGTTCGTTGCTGTGTGATGGACGAGTGGCACACCTCCTCTTCCTTCTACTCCTCCTCTTGCAGGCTCCCCTGTTGTTCAGCTTTGGCGAGCGCACCTGCCCCAATAGCTGCCGCTGTGAGGGAAAGATTGTCCATTGTGAGTCAGCTGGCTTTCTAGATGTCCCAGAAAATATCTCAGTGGGCTGCCAGGGTATCTCACTGCGCTACAATGACTTGCACACGCTGCTCCCTTATCAATTTGCTCACCTCAACCAGCTCCTCTGGATATACCTGGACCACAATCAGATCTCTTCCCTGGACAGCCGAGCATTCCAGGGGGTCCGCAGGCTGAAGGAGCTAATCCTGAGTTCCAACAAGATCACATCCCTGCACAACGCAACATTCCATGGGATTTACAACCTTCGCAGTCTGGACTTGTCATTCAACAAATTGGAGGTGCTGCAGCCCGGTCAATTTCATGGCCTACGAAAGTTACAAAACCTACACCTACGCTCCAATGGCCTCACCAGCATCCCATTTCGAGCATTCCTAGAGTGCCGAAGTTTGGAGTTTCTAGATCTGGGCTACAATCGAATAAAGGCCCTTACCCGCACCACCTTCTTGGGGCTGCAGAAGCTGATGGAGCTGCATCTGGAGCATAACCAGTTCTCAAGGATCAACTTTTTTCTGTTTCCACGCTTAGCCAATCTGAGGTCACTCTACCTTCAGTGGAACCGCATCCGGGTTGTCAATCAGGGCCTTCCATGGACTTGGTACACATTGCAGAAATTGGATCTGTCTGGAAATGAAATCCAGACCCTGGACCCAGCTGTGTTTCACTGCCTGCCCAACCTCCAGATCCTCAACCTGGAATCCAACAAGCTGTCCAATGTGTCTCAGGAGGCTGTGTCAGCCTGGATCTCACTGACCTCCATCAGTCTGGCCGGGAACATGTGGGACTGTGGAATGAGTATATGCCCACTTGTGGCCTGGATGAGGAATTTCCGGGGCAGTAAAGACACCACCATGATCTGCAGCAGCCCAAAGCGTCTCCAAGGAGAGAAAATCATGGAAGCCACACGGAACCATGGTATTTGTGAGGAAACGGATTACTTTCAGACTGAAACAACATCATTCATGCCAGAGCTCATTTCTGAAGCTACCCCTGACCCAACCTTTGCCACTACTAGTGGTCCTCCACTCCTGCTGCCAACCACCACCCTTGGTCCTGTCCCATCGTCCAGACTTCAACCCGTTCCTCATCCTACCCTCCAAGGCCACGTGAGCAAGAATCCCAGAGACTCCGCTGTGCGCACTCGACCCACTCTTGACAGCCTGTTGATCCCGCCACCCCCAGAGATGGAGCACATGACTCTGCACAAAGTGGTGGTTGGCAGCGTGGCACTCTTCTTCACCACGTCTCTCATCCTGACCATTATCTATGTGTTGTGGCGGCGCTACCCAGATGCAGCCAGGTTGCTGCAGCAGCGATCTATGGTGGGGCGCAGGCGTCGCAAAAAGAGACCAGAGCCAGAGCAGAACCTGAGCTCTCAGCTCCAAGAGTATTACATGAGCTACAACCCTGCTGCCACCCCGGAGGTACTGGAGGTGCTAGGCAATGGTACTGGTTCCTGCACTTGCACAATCTCTAGCTCCAGGGAGTGTGAGGTATGACCCGTCGCATCAGCCTAAAATAAAAACTCAAATCAAAATACAAAGGCTCAAGAGAGAGGTAAATCCTTTATCAAGCATGCACTGTAGAAAGAGACTTTTGAATCAGAGTTAAGCACCCTTGTCTCTTGGTTCATAATATGCTTGACTTCAAATTGTAGAACTTTACAATTATTCAGGTTTTTACTCTTAAATTAACCATAGACTGGAAAATATCAATGACTGTCTAAACCAGGGGCAGTGGTCCATAACTTCGGTTTAGAGGACTACATTATTACATGTTACATATGACACGTTACTGAATTGTGTGTGCTCTGTAGTTAATTGAGTATGGCTTTATTAGACTCGTTCAGTTTCCAATGAACTTTCTATGTATCACATTATTTCTCTTTTTATTTGTATATTTCTTATGGTATATTCTCATTTTCAAAGCTACATATTCGCAAATGCTCCTTATGATGAGCCTACTTCAAGAGAGCCTGAATAATTGCACAGTGTACATGCATCTCACAGACGTCAACTCTTCACAGCAGCATGGCATGGCTCACAAATGCTTTGAGGTCATCGTCAGATGTGTGACACGTGTGTGTGTGTGTGCGTATATCCTAGCACAGTTAAGTTTGTATAAATTACATTTGTATAGTATTCACTCCAGTCTTACTGATGTACAACTCAAATACCTAGCAGGGATATATTTTCTCTTTGGGATCAGTCATCACTGCTGCAAAAATTAAGGTCATTTGGGTATCGGTTCGAAGGATCACACACATATTATGTGAGTCCACCAAGTCAGTCCATTCTGTAGCATTCATAAATCCCATGTTATTGTCAATGGAGCAGCTCCATCTTTTACATTTTGACATGTACTGTAAAATCGTTCTTGCAAAAGGCCAGAAAATGCCTTTTTGGTTTAGATCTTTGGTTTAGGGAAATCTAACAGTTACAACAAAGCTATTTTACTAAAATAATAAGCCCTAATATTTGCAGCACTAGTGGAATCACTGTGATTGTGGCTCATTATGTTTGTGAGTAATGCACAAACCGTTTTAGAAGACAATAGCAGACACTGGTGACGGAGAGTATTGTGAGATCATATTGATTTCTGTCCCTTTGATACACAACTTGAAAAAAATAAAATCATTTTAATGCTGCCATTTCACATACACTCAGTATACTTTATGAGGCGTACCTAGCAAGTAGAGGGTGATTTATATGAGGCACGGCTTCAAGGAGGCGCTGGAAATGTTCCACAGGGATCTTTGTTCAAGCTGACTTGATAGTGTCACACAGTTCCTGCATGTTTTTTGGCAGCATATTAATGCACCACCACCAGCAGCATGTACTGTTGACACCAGGCAGGATGGATCCATGTATTCATGTTGTTCACGCCAACTTCTGACCATCCCTCAGCATGTCACAACATAAACTCTCTTCAATTGTCCAGTCCTTGGTGATCATCCACTGTAGTTTCCTCTTCTTGCACTTAGCTGACCCAAACATAGTCTTCTGCTACTGTAGCAGGAGTGATTCGTTTTGTGTTCTAGGAAGCCCCTTCACACACCACAGTTGTATTGAGCTGTTATTTGTGCCTTGAATGAGTCTCGCTCCCCTCACCTCTCTCATCGACAAGGTGTTTTCACCCTCAGGACTGCAGCTGAGTGGAGGTTTTTTGTATATTGCACGATTCGTGGTCAACTCTAGACACTGTAGTGCACGAAAATCCCAGGATCGTTTCTGAGATGCTGGAACTGTTGTTGTCTGGCAGCAACAATCGTACCACTTAAATCCTGCGTCTTATCCGTTCTAACCATTTAGTCAAACAGTAATTGAACCTCTCAACCCTTTCTGCATGCTTCACAATTACGGCTAAACTGCACAGCATGCACAACATTTACGTAACTGAACTTGTTGCAGTACAGCTGCTACACCAGGTCCATTCTTGTTCTACTGGTCTGCTGGTTGTGTTGCGCTTATCCACATTTTACCTATGGGTACGTGAACGCAATTATCTAGATGTGCTTATTTTTTCATAAACAATTTTCATCAACTTGTTAAAAAAATAAACGAGAATATAGTACATATGTCCCTTTTTTGAGAGTGTAGGCGTACTGTAGCCAAATAGAAGGCTTCTCAGCAGCTATCCATAGATAACCTCATCTCCAACATTGATTTTAGTGATTGATTGGTTTATGTATCCTCCGTTACTGACATGGTGATAAATGACTATACTAAGCAAAATCTTCCCATTTACATACATTTATTGAAACAAAATATGCAAGTGGTGCGGGCTGCAATGAAGTAAATCGTTGCAAATCTGATCCGACCCTTCCGACACAAATGGAACAGAACAGAAATGCACCCGGTGTAGCTGAGCCGTTATGCTTTCTCTTCACACCACTCACTGTCTAGAGGAGCGAGCTGTTGGTGTGAACAGGGAGGTGTACCTAATAATGTGGATACTGAGTGCATATCCTTTTGTTAGTTATACCTAAAAATAATATCCTCTTTGGACATAGTGACAATGCAAAGCTACCTCATACTGTCCACTAAACATACACTGTGTACTCAAGCGTGCACTAAATAAATTAATACTGCACATGGTATTCATCAATGTATGCGTGGGTCTTTTCACACACACACACACACACACACACAAAATTACGTGATGTCAGTAATGAGCATACTACTGTTGCACGCAGTTTCCATCTTAATGTTTACTTGGCTTTTTACAGTATGTCAAAAATGTGTATTTCTTAGTTATAGTCAGTAATATTTTGTTCAACTTGGTAAAAATACTCAACGCTGGAGGTGGACTATCACATAATTTGCGTTATCACAAAAAACGTCTTATTTGGAACTTTCTTGTAACACCATACATATTTTCTGTAGCAATTATCTTCAACATATTGTCTCCCTCTACATAACTATAACCCAACTCGTATCATCTCAAAATACATCTTCTCTCCTCTTCAGTAGTTTGCAGTGGTTCAGGTTTTTTTTTTCAACACTGTTGCTCATTTCAGGCATTTAATAATTGAGAAGCTGGCGTTAGCCTTGTTTAGTTTGATGAAAGCGCCATCTTGCCGGCCGGTACAGCTGGCTGTGCTTGTCTCTGTGTAGTGCCAGCAGTCTCAGTGGATTGCAACAGCCACCGCAACAGTAAATCAGGATTCAGTAAGGTATTGTCAAGGCCAGCAAATAATTGTATGGTGTCAAAGCCTCAACAGTCCTTTGCGTTTCTGCTTTGGCTCTTTCAGT
This sequence comes from Acanthochaenus luetkenii, assembly GCA_900312575.1. Lineage (NCBI taxonomy): Eukaryota > Metazoa > Chordata > Actinopteri > Beryciformes > Stephanoberycidae > Acanthochaenus > Acanthochaenus luetkenii. The sequence continues at coordinate 22,613 of OMOT01060881.1, read as the reverse complement.
TTGGTCCTCAAGATTTGTTTGGCTGAAAACTCCCAATACATTTTAAGTTACACTTACCGATAGCATATGATTACAAAACAATATTGACAGTATATGTAATTTGCAATGTGAATATTAACAAGCAAAAACAAACCAATATAACACAAGGACACATGCTAAACAAATCAAGACAGCTACAAGCTAATCATATAAGCATATATATCACTTTTTTGTAAAAGTTCCTTTTACAAACCAGTGAATTCCAGCCAAACAATTTCATTGTCAAATACTGTAGATTAACCTTTCATGAACTGAAGATGAGACAAAGCACACTGGGGCATGCTGTATGAATTTGAAAACCAATTTACAATTTACACACGCATTGGTAGCCTTGACATGAAAGCCATAATATCTGCAAAGATGTTCTTAATGGATTGGGTACTTTGATGACACATAAACCCCGAACCCTAACTGTGTCACTATTTTACCCTTAATTGCAGTAAATAACACTCTGTTGGGTATAACTGCTACATTTCAAATGGAGCATATTGTGTATGACATTTTGTGTGGGGGGGGAAATGAATCCTCACTGACAAATTATGGAGTATCACAAATGATTTTAGCTGAACATATATGTATTTTTATAATGAATATTAAGAAACAAATAGCAGCCTTTCTATATAGATATATAGTGTCATTGAATGAAACCCTGCACTGAAATTAAACTACATACAACTAGGGAAGCGATAGAATTGAGTGTCAGGCTTCGGTAGCTGAGGTTATGATTCGTCTCTTGTGCGTCTCTCTCTGGTCTCTCCCCCAGCTCTCCCTGGCTCTACGAGATACCGTGTCTCTATAGCCCTCCTCCCCTCAGACGGCTTTGAAGAGGGAAGGATGTCACGCGGCCCTCGGCTTGCATGTCCCCTGGCTAGTTTCCCCCTCAAGTCCCGTTCCACTTGACAGGCATTCTTCTCAAAAAACATTTAGAAGAACACTTTCATTCACCGCTGCCTCTCCCTTTTACCTCATCAATTTTAAGGAGCCATTAAGAGCTTAAACGCAGGCACATGTACACCACTGAGGGATCTCAATAAATATATAGTAGGTTTAACATTCCAGTTACCCGTTTAGTAATTTGTTCCCCCGTTTAAAAATAAATAAAAAACTATGCCAAAAAAATGAAAATTACAAAACAGATTCAAACCAGATGATCAGACAAATCCCATGGTGAGGTGTATTTTCAGTTATCCAATGTAATAACCTCTTGACTATCTCGGAGGTGCAATTTCATGCCCTCTTCCCTTGATTGCTGGGTCGTCCTCAAAAGGATTTCTTCCTGCAGAGGCTGTGGTTGTGATGTTGCATGTGCTGATATGTTGTAAATGTGGCTTTTTACCCCAGGCATGGAATTTCACCCCATTCCAAACACACACACACACACAGAAATATAGTCACATATACTCACCACAAACCCCAATGAGCAGCGTATTAATAGCAGCATGCGGAGCCATGCTTGCCCCTGAAGCTAAGACAAATAGGGATCTTACTGGGTTTTACTGGATATCACAACAAAAGACAGAGGAAATATTACACAGAGTTTTGAATTTGTGCGTGTGTGTGTGTGTGTGTGTGTGTGTGTGTGTGTGTGTGTGTGTGTGTGTGTGTGTGTGTGTGTGTGTGTGTGTGTGTGTGTGTGTGTCCCTTAAGCTCACTGACTGTGTTGTCCTATTGTTAA
>OMOT01060881.1:4673-20879 GCA_900312575.1 Acanthochaenus luetkenii | reverse complement strand
ATGTGCTGGAATGATGTTTGACACACAGCAGAGTGAGGGATACAGTGTGGTCACATGTGTGTGTGTGTGTGTGTGTGTGTGTGTGTGTGTGTGTGTGTGTGTGTGTGTGTGTCAGACCAAAAAAGGGGGAAAAGGCTCAGTACCTTATATAAAAGTTCCACCCCCTCCATTGCCCTAAATTGAATTTTGTAATCTTCTACCTGCCCTTCTTATCCTCTCGCCACGGGCTTTGGCAGACACAGTTTATTTCATCCTCAGATAACGGTAGCACCAACCCACCCACCTCCACTCATTCTCTCATAGTGCAGAAACATTTTTATTCTACCATACCATATTCTACCAAAGCATGCACATGTACTCTCTCCCTCCCTCACACACACACACACACACACACTGAATGGTGGTAAGAGAAACTAGCACTATCGTGACATTGCTAACCTGCACAGCGTTAAACTACTAATTAAAATGAACATCACACCTGCCCACACACTCACAAACACATACAGTATCTAGCCATGCATATTCCTGTAATGTGCACACAGGCAATAAAGACACGTGTAATATTTTTGAGCAGACAAAGGGCATCCATTGATATTAGCATCAAGCCATTTGTCATGTTAAATATTCGTATATATATCTTGTAGTGCCTGTACTTCCCCGTGTGCCAGCTTAATTGCAGTCCGTGAGCAAGGCAAGGTCAATTGAGCTTAGGCAATATGTGGAAAAACAGCCTGCAGGAAATCATCTGGAATTGAAACTGGGCAGAAGGAGGCTATAATATTCCAGGTTGCTATTTATATCATGATGAAGTAGGAGTATAATGTTCAATCAGCCAAGAAATGGCATGAGATCAACTCTAAGCAAAAGAACATGGCTGCAGCTCCTTAAGGAGGCTTAAAGGGATAGTTCGGTTTTTGTGAAATTTGTCAATTTTTCCTACTTACCCAGAGTCAGACGAACTTGTGGATGCCTGCGTGCAAACTGCGTGCAGTTGGAAGGTATGGGAAGGGTTAGCATAGTTCAATTGCAGGAAGTCTAGGTGATCAAGTAGCAGCTCCTCTCAAAATTCTAAAACTCATGTCATGAACATTCTCACGGATACATGCAACTGTTTTCAACCCTCACAATAATCTATGATTTACTACTCTCCCACAGGTTCCTATTGTATCCATACCTATTGTGTATGATTTTGTGTTGTCTTATTGTCTGATGCATTTATACTGCATGTACCAATGACTGCGATGAACCACAATGATCACTAACGCTGGACAACGAACTGCAATAATCACCAATTATTTAATCTCATGAACCAGTAAGGGAGGCATACATGACAAGCCCTGAGGTATTTCATTCTTCTCCTCAAGGATGACATGGTGTTGAAAGATAATGTGAGTTTATAGGCTTTCGTAACTTTGGCAATACCAGCCTTTTGTAATAGTAATTGTATAGTTCTTTGAATAATTCAATGTTTTTGGGTAGCAGCATTTTGAATCAAATACAAAGTTAGGGCCTAATTTCAGAGGACATTCCGGGAAATGTTCAGCTCATGTTTTGGTTATCAAGGATGTTCAAACTGGGACATTTTAAGACAGACAGACATTCCTTACACTTGATTTTTAAAGGACGATAAATACAACATTGGGTGTATAGTTATATAGCTGTATTTTGCCCATGTCCTTGTTGAAAAAAATTTTTTTGGGGGGGAATATTTTTTCTCTTGTCACATTCATTTTAATTGCACAAGGCTCACACTGTTTTTCTCTGCAAATGTTTAAATTATTAAAGGGTTGGTTTTCAGAGGGGAGCAGAGATATTTGTGGAGATCACATATTTTTTAATGGTGCCCTATAGGCATAATGTTTGTTGCTGGCATCAGGCAGCAGCAGCCGCTTCCACCCAGAGAGGCCATGCCTTCTTTGTAGAACAGAGGAAGGCTCCTTAAAAGTTGCCTGTCTTCTTAGAGTGACCGTTGCTAGTTTGAAAAGTTGACATGTTATGCCGTCATCATAGTAGAGGGGGAAAAAGTACAGAAAATGTTGTTGTTTTTTAAAAAGCTCTGATGAAATGCAGAGTAGCCTGGCGATTGACTATACTTAAGGTCTTACTTGATAAGTGTACACCCGTGGGTGATTTGCACGGTGCCCCTGCCACACCTTCAGTGTGCTTGCAGGGAGCAGCTTAACGCAGAGCCATAAATGCCAAACATAACTACCATGTGTTGTTATAAATTGGTTTTATCTGTGTTCCTGGCTGAAGTGCCGTTGGTAGATCTGTCGTCAGGAAATCGGTGTATACAGTCACACTCTGCTGTCTAGTAGCGTTGGAACACTGTCACAAAACTAGACGGCACTCAGTAGAGCAAACCTCCGCCAACGCTGTGCAAATGTCAAGATGTGTCCAGTTCAACATGTTGGTTGTTCACCAAAATTTAATTATTTATTCCATGCCCCATTACCAACTTGTTTCACATCAGGAGCTGCACACGTTTTCACGACTGTACCTGAAATGGGACATGAGATGTGCCCTGTTCTAGCCACCTATAAACATCTGCCAATGGGGAGAGAGGTTGTGGAGGCGAGTGGTGAGATTCAGGCGACGGTTAGGATTGTCAGAAAGCTCCTCGTTGGTCCCCGGATGAAAGGAACAGAAGTGTACGCCATTATCTTTGTGAGGCGTTAATGTTAATGCAGCTAATCATGAGTCTATATTTACTCTGACATGTTTGTTTACAGCCACAACACTAGCAGCTAGTGAGAGCTAATTACAAGAATCAAACCAAGCTAGCTAGTTGTTGCACTCAGTGGTAAATGAGTAAAGTTCAGGGTATCATATTCAGTACCATGATATCATTTGTGTTCCATGTGTTTTAAAATAAAACATTGTGCTTGCTATTTATTAACTATTGTGTATGAAAGTGTCAATAGTAGTTGTATTGTAAAATATGGAAACAGTATAATGAAAATATTGATATTGCCCAATCCTATTCCTTATAGGGACAATAAAACGTATTTTTGAGGTAGAACATATTGTTTCAGAGGCCTTGGATGAATTGTACTAACCAACACTTAATATATAAGTATGTTAAGCCATTATACTGTTGAGGGCAGAATGAATCTATGTTGTTTGGACCGCTATATTGGGGCAGTGATACAAATAAAAGGTTGGAGAAGCAGGCTTGTGATTGAAAGGTCACAGTTTTGAATCCCCAGATGGGCTTTAAAAATCTGGGGTGGGAAATACCTTCAAATACCTTCAAAGTACCATTGAGAGAGGCACTTAAACTCCATTTGCTCTGAGCCTGGTCTCCCGAAAACTTGTGAAATGAGCACAATTTCTTGAAATACAAATACGGGCACTGTGCCGGAAAAGTGACAATATTATGTTTTCCCACCACGAAAGGATTACGAGATGGAGACACACAGTGCTATTGTCGCGTAATCCAACATAATGTTCACCAAATTCGTGTCCACAACTCGTAATCTGCGTTTCAAAGTTCATGCTTATGTCACAAAAGAGACTTTGTTGCTTGGTCTTACACTCACTGTAACAAAGAAGAGAAGAATGTTCTTGAAGAAATGTATTAGCAATAACTGACATTTTCTCACACGGTTGAAATAAAATAAATACAAACTAAAATAGATTTTGTACTGTATGATATCACAGATATCTTGGTACCCCTCTCTGGCTTTGGGATTGAGTTGTTCATGCTTATAAATGTTTAATTAAACTATGATCTACGATCACACATATAATATATGTAAAATCTGTTATAGGGTGAATTTATTTTCCTTTAAAGCTCAGCCACTTTAATTATAATTGGGTTATTTCATACTGTCCTTACTGACCTTGACTGGAGAGCTCATTTCTCATTAGGTCTTTCACAAGACATTTCAAACAAATCCCAGTATTTATAGTAGATGATGTACTGTATATATCGTAAGAATGCAGAGAAAGTATTGCTGAAATTTAAATTCTTATTTATTGTGCACCACATGCTATGAGAGAAAGAGAGAATGAGAAAGAGAGAGTTGGAAAAAAGCTGCTGCTCCTAATGTGGTCGACCATCACTAGCATAAATCATAATCATAATAAATCATAACACTCACACATTGATAAACACACACACACACACTCACTCTCTCTTACACACACACACACACACACACACACATTTCATCGGGGACATGCTTGGTTTACTCCCAGCCACAACTCATTGCATCAAATTTCCTCAGGGAGATCTTTGAGCTCTACCTTTAGATCATGGATTACATTTCTTGCTTGCTAATGCATACACTCTAAATATCTCCGCTTAACTTTCAATCATAGTCTTTCAGAGCCAGACTCTGGCTTACAGTTTTTCTCGAACGCTTAAAGACAAAAACTGGTTCCTGTAGCGCAAAACCTTACATCATTCCCCAAAACACACACACATTTCCCATAACCATAAACACTATTCACCCGTTTCCACACGTTTCAATATTAAAAAGCTCTTTCACACACAAAAGTGACCAAATAAATTATGCATTGCATCAGCAAACACATGCTCTCAATATCTGTATATTGACTATATTATATAACATTGTGTATTGTTTTTGTTGTATTGTTCTATTTTTTTTAAACCAAAAAAACCCAAAAACATCAAGCACAATTGCAGGGTCAATAAATAGGGCCTAGCGGTATGTCCATGTGCTTTGGAACAATGGATCCTAACAATGCAGAAGTTGCACGGCAACAGCGAGGACGAGGACACGAGCAACAAGACAAGTCATCTCCGAAGAAATCCGTGCCACTTTAGTTCATCGTGTGCTCATACATGGGAGGACTATGAGAGAAGCTGGACAGTTAGTGCAACCCAACCTAAGCTGCTGCACGGCTGCATCCATTGTCGGTACTTTCAGAAGGGAAAACAGGTAATTTGCCTTGTTGTTACTGTGATACATGTAATGTTGTAGCGCATATAGACTGAATCTCCACTCCAGTAATGGTAAAATTTTATTTTTGCAGAACTGGCCATCTATTGGAGGAACGCGGAGACTTCTCACTGCCGTGGTGAATATGGTGATCGCCAATAACATTTGAGGGACATTCAAATGCAAATAGTTGGAGACCGTCGTCTTCCAAGGAACTGACAGCATCAGCATTTCCACCATGTATGGCCCATCTCTCCAGCATATCAATACAGTTCTGTATAGTACTGTAATGTGTTACAGTAACCGTAGTACACAATCGTTCATTCCAGTACAGTAGTACACTACAGTACTATATTTGTAGTAAAATGTGTGTTTTTTTTAACTTCTGTCGAGAATCTTTTAGCTGGATGCCATGGCTGACCCACGTGAGTACATCTTCATCGACGAAGCAGGGTTCAACCTAACAAAAAGGTGCCGCAACGTCATTGGTCAACGTGCCGTCATACAACTTACTGGCCAGAGGGGAGGCAACGTCACCCTATGTGCAGATATCAGCAATCGTGGCGTCCCCCACCGCCATTTCAAAGTGGGTCCATACAACATGGCACAACTCCTTCCATTTCTAGATCAGCTGCACAATAACATTGTTCAACAGGAAGGGGAGCCAGGGCAACCAGAGCAAACTCAATATGTTGTTTCCATCCGGCTGCTCTGATTCGCGCCTGGTTCAATGACCACCCCAGGTTCACCGTTATTTTTTGGACAGCATATTCCCCATTCCTGTATCCGATTGAGCAATTTGTCTCGGCATGGCGGTGGAGATGATGGTGCATGATCGCAAGCCCTGTGCACAGCAAAACCTCCTGGAGGCAATGGTGGAGAGTATCTAAGGTTGGACAAGGCACACAAGGGCATTTTCCCCTCGCTGCCTGGCAAGAGCAAACATCATGTTTTACATTGATGAGAGAGTTTTTTCAATTGAATGTGAAGATTTGAGGAAATGGTGATTTGTTCCAGGAATTGTGTCAAAGCAATTGAGGAAAAACTGTAAGTGGAGATTCATGCTTGAGGGCCAGTGAGTGCTTGCTTCTTATAAAACACGTTTTGTGTCCATAGACAGGGATGTAGTTTAGTTTACCCATCTTTTCTTATTTCTTTATATGCCACATAGAGTTAACTCAACATCTTTATAATATACATTCACAGCCCATTTTACACGAAAGTAGCATTTCTGATATAACTATTTGGTGGCTGGTATAATGATGTTTATTCACCTGTTGGTTTAGATTGGGTGATACTGTCACCAAGATGACCAAATGTATGTGTGTATGAAGTGTATGAATAAAGTTCCTTTTGTGTGCGATTTATTCTTTTCATTTAATTGTTTAGCCACCATTTTGAAATGATCTAAATTCTATGCTTGTGATAAAGGGCTATATAAATAAATGAACTTGAACTTGAACTTGAACTTAATTATATCCCCCAAAACATCTTGAATAGTGACTTGTTTACTGGTTTATGTTTGCTGTCTATACAGTGATTACATGCGTTTTGTGCCAAAGGATACTGTAACGATAGGAATGTTGTGTCTACACTTAGTTTACTGGCTGCTTGCCTTTATTAGTCTCCTGCAAATGTCAGAACCCTGTCAGTGCAAAGTTTGCATTTCAAGCCCGAGTCGTAATATATGACTCAAGACACAATATTGCACTTGCTGTCAAGATTTATATATTCATGCATTCGTGCTCCCAGCACTAACTTTAATCTGGGCACTTCATGATGTCTTTAAGCGGAGATGGGGATGCATTTGAGGGCAAGAAACATATATTTTGTGCACTGTAGTATGCATATGTTATGACTCATATTATCTACCTTTTATTTGATGGTAGTCGTGACATATCCTCCCAGACAACCGTATAAATAACCTTTATGAGGAAGAAGAAAGATAAGAAATACATTTGTTTCGATGATCGGGCGTAACTGCCGTGACCTTGTTCACCAACAAGGGTGAATTGTAAACAAATTATAGAGGCTTTTCACACAGACAATTTGCAGGAAATGTTTGGTCTACTTCAAGAAAACGCTGTTTTGCTATCAAAGCGACAACCCCGATGAACGCCAAGCGAGCGTCTATGAACATTATGGATGTCTTTGTTGACAGTGGCTTTTGTACTGTATGTCACCTTACTGGCTACGAAAACATCCAACACAACTGAATCCACACTGGAAAAATAAAATACAAAATCTATATCTAAGAATGCAATTTGTTCTTGTGTGTGTGTGCAAGAGCTTTTACCGTCAAGAGCTCCTCAGTGACGGTTTTCGTGTTTAATTCTTACTTTTTAGAAGCAGGAATAAAAGCAGCTGTGGCACTGTCATCTGCTGTCTCTTGTATGTATCTTGTGTGGACATGCGTCGCACACACACACGCTAATGTGCCTCTGCATAGACCTTGTTACACAAATTACTCCCACACCAAAAGGTGTGGTGTGGGCAGTGTTCCACTCATCTGTCATTAATTTAGCATTACTTTTCACAAAGAAATGCCGTATTCAATCTATTTCCTATTCCCTGCCTCTCTTTTCTCTGCCTTTGATGGGGGAAAGACGGTACCATGCAGGCAATGGGGTGGAGACATACAATGGGATAATTGGAGCCCTGAGTGGAGAAAGAGGCTTGTGATCCCTCCGAGAGTGGCTGGCATATGTCTGTGTTACTTCCAGCTCCCCTGACAGAGAGCAAACTAATTACATCATGTTTGCATCCCGCTAATTAGCACCCTAATTAAATGCACACGGAGACTACTGAGGAGGTGGATGAAAGATGGGGACAGCCCTGGAGCCGCCCAGGAGAACGTGTGACCACTTTATTGAAATGACCAGGACTTTGTCGTAGAAGTGGTCACTCGTCATGGGGAATGAGTGCAGGCAATCTTATTTAATAGCTGGGGAACTGCGTCCTTAATTGTGTGTGACCTCCAATTATGATTATTGCTCTAACGTCTCCTCTGTCTTTTTGTCCTCGACGCGATGAAATCAAGTCAGTCCATCAAACGTGACATCTCAGGCACCGGTGGTGTGATTTTATCTGGAGGGGTTATGTATTTTGCCACTTTGTTCTGGGGTTTAAAAAACGACACTGCTTGGCCTTTTGGGGTCACTATAATTAATGAGGAATATGCTGCTCATCTTTCCCCGGGCTGCGTGATGGGAATATGGGTGCAAGCTATTTAATTAATCAATCTACCAATTACTCTTGAAATAATTTAAATGCACTTAATTAATTAATAACAGTACATTTCATTCATTATTGATAATTAGTTAACTAATGTATGCTACCTGCTATTTAATAGAGGCCCTCTTTTAGCTATTTGGTAGAACCCCATTTTTATAACAAATTGCCTGGCTACAAACATGTATTATATCCAGATATAATCAATTATCAATCTCCACGGGATCGTCAAGACATGGTGACGCCATTTTAATTGATTGGTATGGACGTGGAATTTTTTGGATGCGATAGCCTGAACAATAACCTGTTCCAGAGCAGGTTAGACATGCAGCCTACAGTAAGTTACCATGGTGATGGTACCCCGATTAAAAGCCACCGTTGTGAGACCGAAAAAACAGGGTTATGTGTGTGTGTGTGTGTGTGTGTGTGTGTGTGTGTGTGTGTGTGTGTGTGTGCCTGTGCAAGTGTTTGTATATGTATCCGTCTTTGTGTCCGTGTTTGAATGTGCGTGCTTGAGAGTTTACGTGGATGTGTGTGCATGTGTATCTACAGCAGTACAGCCTGAGTACTTTGTCTGTTTTTTGTGTTCTGTGGAAACGGTCCAAGGTTGCATGATGATTTGTGCAGCTGTCTTCGCTTGACTCTTCTCTACCTAAGAGGAAGATAGAGAGTTGAGTGAACTGTTTGATAAGAGTTCAATCAAAGTTCTGCTCAGGGCGAACTAGATGGAGCCCGATGTTACAACTTCTTTTTACTGACAACTATCTCAGCTTTGGCAGCAAAAAGTTAGGCCCACATCATTCCAAGCAGACTCTGAAAGCTTTGGAAATTCCTTAGACTGGCAGACGTCAAAGTCATCTAGGTCAGTGGTTCTCAACACTGGTCCTTCAGTACCACAGCCCTGCTGGTTTTTCAATTTTACCTGCTGGTTTTTCTATTTGACCAGCAGGGCTGTGCTAATCGAAAACCAGGGTTGAGAACCACTGAACTAGGGGGTTTAATTAATAGCTCAATGAAAGCAAAATGTCAAAATCGCGAACTAATTTGTAACATGCTTTAGTGGACCTGGAGGAAACTATCTAGCATTTAGAGCTCCCATATTGTTCACTTTTCATGATTTCCAATTTACTACGTCTCAAGATAAAAAATAATATGCCTGAATAATGAGCCCATGTATTTCAAATAGACGTATTTTAATTTAATATTGTATTTCCCAGTGGCTCCATTCAGTGAATATCTTCCAGGCAGGGTTTCCCACCATGCCTCTGCTGTAAATCTAATATGGTCACTGTGTGAATAAAGTGAATCGTTGAGGGCTCTATTTTCATGGTTTGTGCTGGTGAAGTGCCATTTTTGTTGGGCTTGACCGCGCCGAAGGGGGAGTGGAGGTGCAGTAGGGGATGTGTCAGCAACGATCAAAGAGTGCAGTGCAATTTTGGTGTCAAGGAGTGCTGGGATGTGAGCTTGCACCGCCCGCCTGCTCAGACCAGGTCAACGGCATATGGCTATAGATGCACTGCTTTTAAAGTGAAGGAAAAGAGGTGATTTGATTGGTCAGGACTGACGCCAGCCCCCACTACACCTACTGGTCATATATTCCACCTAATCCCACCCCGTTTCCTAATGCGCCGCAGGTGTGTTGCACACCTCTGGCCACAAAATGAGCAAACATCAGCCGCCACGCCCTGTGCACCCACGCCATACACCATTGAATGCGCTTTGCACCATGTGCCATTGAGTCACGAAAGTACGGCCCTGGGACTGTTTTGTTCAAGAAAGCTGATTCTTTCAAAGTTATAGTATAGTAGGGCGGCAGTGGCTCAGAAGGTAGAGTTCCTGACCAGCTAGGTTGAAGGTTTGAATCCAGCTCCTCCCGGGGGCTCAAATAGTTAAGCAAAGCAGCGTAGTAGGTCGGTATTTCAGCCATTGTTCTAGAGGGTAATTGAAATAGCCGTCATTGCACACAGTACACATTACCATTATCTATTACCTCTCCATTTGACTGAGATACATTTAAAAAAGTAATTTCAATTGAACAAAATGGCACGTTTTAATTTAATTATCTCAACTTCAATTCACATTTTTTAAAGGAAAACGGGCAAAGGGTTCTGTGTGTTGGGTTCTCTGTTAGACATTCGGGAAGCCATTCTACCTCAATCTTCTAAGCCGTCTGGGCGCAGGGGGGGTTTTCGTCATCTGCTTTATCGCTTACCCTAATTTCATTTGCTGGCATTGTCACAGTCCCATTGTGCCGACCAGCTGACAAATGGTTTGAACTTTGTCGTCTCTTTTCTTCCCTTCCAGAATGAGTACACATGTCCACGCCCGCTACCTGGTGCCTGGCTGGGAGACGTGCCACCCATCCACTAATGAGAAAGGAATCACTTTGACTGGTGCAGCAAACGACACTACAACAGGGATACCGAGAGAGACACAGCGAGACACAGCGAGACACAGCGAGACACAGCCTGACCCTTCTCCCATACCATCCGTTACATCCAAGGATACAGTTAAATGGCCCCGTGTGCTAACGAGGGCAACGTTGGACTAAGACGAGGAGGAAGCGATCACATTGTTGTTGTTTACTTCCCTTTCAATTTATATAATGTTATTTGGCCCTGTGGACTTTGGTCGTCAGCTTTGTTACATTCCATCTTGCGTCATCGTTACGTAAATACTGACACGCCGTTTGTAGTGGGACATGAAGTTCTATGGCGAGGAAGACTCGTGGTCTCTAATGGATGGCGGTATCTAACATAGGAGCGTATGAACCACGTCGGCTACTTGTCTCCTTCCATGAGGAGAACATGGCTTTGTTTAAACACAGACAAAAGACTGTACAAATTCAAGAGGCTTTGAAAAAAGTGTTAACTGAGCAACATATCCTTCACGCACGTGCACCGAACAAGTAGCGCCGACTGCTCCGCTAACAAAGCTGCCAGTTGACATATTGTAATGCCCTATGACGCATATTATTTTCATCTTTCAAGATTTTTTTGAAGGAGGACTCATCAAAGACCGGGATGGTGCAAACATGCCCTCATTTGAACAGCAGAGATTTATGAAAGGAGTCACTGGTTTTCAGTGCACCTGTCAGTTCCGTAGTATCTGACCTCATCCAGCTACTTGGGCGGAAATCAAGTCAGTAGCTGGAGGAGTGTTTGAAGTCTAAAAAACTGCCTGAAGAAAGCAAACCGTCCTCCTGCCAATTAAATTTGATGGAGATTCTGTTTTTTTATTTTATTTTAATTATAGCTATCAAACCTCTACTACCTAGTTTCATTTGGAGGAAAGAGAGATCAATCGGAAGCAACGGGAAAGAGTTCCTATCAAGGGTCAAATGTACTTTTCTGAAATGATAAAGTTGTTAATATGTTGTACTTTATGAATATGTGTTTCTACCATTTTCAACGCCAAATACCAAATAGCCAAATGGATCTTTTTGGCTTTTGGCTCTCCCACACATGGGTCTGGGAAGAACTCTCTGTCACATTTCTTTATATCTGTACAAATTGAAGAGGTTGTAGTGGATCGAGGATTTTATTCTTAAAAATCTATGAAAACGCCTCAACTTCTCTTATGTCCGTGCTCCGTTGCCGAATCTGCTTTCATGTGTGTAATGTGTACGTCTTTGTGAACAAGTGATCTTGCAATGACAGTCTTCAAGAGGGAGATTTAGTCTGGAAGATAACTTTGAGCACTGCTTACATCTTCTGACTTTTGTTGAATTCATGCTCTATAAACGTTCATCTTCACCAAAGGACAAGACTATTTCCCTTAAAAGAGACTTCAAGTGTTGCTGTGCGCATTTCTGCGCATGCTTGTGTGTTTCATCTGTAATCAATTCTTAATTATATTTGAGTTGTGAATTGTTTGTTTCATCTTCAAACACTCCTATTACATTCCTACACTGGACTGAGGTCATTTTCTATTGTACATTTCAGCCTTTTCCCCTAAATGTATTGATATTTAGTCATCAGCTGTCATCTTTGTTCACTTTAATCTGTTTTATAATGAAAATAATGACTTAATTGGTGAGCAATATGAATTGGTGAAATAAAAATATTAATTAATCATTTTTGTGATTTTTTGTGTGATACAAGGCTTGTATTTGAATGTCTGAAACATTTCTCACTGTGTGTGTGGTGTGTGTGTGTGTGTGTGTGTGTGTGTGTGTGTGTGTGTGTGTTCTCATGTGCCCACTGTAATTTGATAAGCTTGTATACAGTCTGGTCTGTGTCTCCATGCAGACTTGTTGAGGTCTGTCTTTTTCCCTGTCACATCAACATCAGCCTCATTAATTTAGAGAGCACGCCAATGATCTCTGTTCGACCATTCTGTTCATGGTGACACTCACTGTGGGTGATGTTCCGCTCCACTAGCCTTCTAATTACTTCTTGTGTAACCCGTTGCATATCTCAAGAGGGGGCCGACTTAGTGAATTTTCTCCATGTTCGCTGCTCTTGGAACACGTCAAGCTGTCACCTCAGAGGTCCAGATGGCCAATCTGCCCGTCACTCCCTGTGGTGTTTTCACATATCCCTCTTTACCTATCCCTCTTCTTACTACATATCTCCCTCACACATCTCTCTTCATCCGTGTTTGGTTCCCACAACTCGCTCACTTTGGTCTCTTACATCTCTTCTCATCTCCCTCTATCTGTCCTGCATCATCATTATTACGTATTTTTCTGTCCCTCTGCCATTTCTGTTTATCGGTCCTCTGTTCTGTTCTCTATGATCTTCCTGACTCAACCTCCATCTCTGGCACTGCATGTGCAATGGCAACACAGACAGGTTTGTATGCCTGTGAACAGCCAATATAAATTATTCATGTGATTCGGGCTCCATGTTGACCAAAGTCCATAACGCTTCCCCAGGAAGAAGACGTTCAACTATAAGCAAAATACACTGACGTGTGATTTATCATCATGACATTGTAAACAACTTAACTGTCACACATACAAACACCCTGATATGTATTTTAATTGAATAGTGCATTTCCCAGTGCCTCCATATTCAGTGAATATCATGGATATCCCTTCATTCCTGTTGCTGTAGCCTTCGGTTTGGACCTCCATGGGTAATTTGGCCTCCATATCTTCGGGGTAGGGTTTCCCACCCTGCCTCTGATGTAAATCTAATACGGTCACTGTGTGAAACATTGAGGGATCTATGTTCATGACGACGCATGGTGGGGCCTGTCATCTCAGATTGGATCACAAAGGGCCAGTTTAAACTGGTTGAAAATGTTTGAAGTAAGACACACACACACACACAAGCCCAACCGGACAATAGGATTACTACTTTTGGGTAACTATAGAGATTTGTTCAAACGTGTTCTTCTTTTTTGTAAAGCCTGAAGCATTTCACAATGTTGACTTTAAATACAATTTCTTTTGGGGGAAATGCACCTGGAGGATGCATAGCAATCAGATTGGCCAAACCACCTAAGAAGGAGGTCAGAGGTGTCATGGCACATTACTTTGAATCCCACTGTAAATGCACAAGAGTTTCCAAGCAGAAATAAAATATAAAATATTTTTAGCCTGATTTTTGTTTGTACTTGTCCTCCTCTTTGTGAAAAATACAATCTGACTTAATAAAGAACAACAAAAATGTTAATTCAATTCATTCCATAATTTCTTTATTTTATAACAAATCCAAAATGAGTGTATTAGGGAGTAATATTCTGAATGACATTTAAGGCAGATCTTAGATGATTTATCAAATTAATAGTACATCTGGTTCATACATTTTCATTATATTAATCATTTGCAGGAGTAGTAACCTCATGTATCAAGTAATCTGTCCACAGTTACATTTAAATATCTTTTCCAATTTATAACAATAATTGTCCAAAAGTTGCCTCGTTTCCACTGATAAACAATTATATAAAATTGTATCTATTAAAGTTATATTATCCCAATAGAGGCCTAATTTAGTAAGAAGGAAGTTGCTTGTGATGTAGCTCTTATATTGAAGATATCCCCCAAAAAAATATTGTTTATCCATCCCAAATTTGTCTCTGAGTTATGAAAAAGACACAAAAATCCCATTGTCTATCACATCCTCTGTGTTGTTTATTCCTAGAAAAACCTCTATACATTTTGAACTTTGCATCATGCAACTGTAATCTTAATACATTATGTAAGTGTGCAGGTAAAACAACACAATATCAAATAAAAAGTTTGTATAGGGAGCCGAAGTTCCATCATTACAAAAGTATTTTCGGTACATTTCTACGCCCTAAAATAACAGAAATGTGCAAATCGCCTCAAAGCTTATACTATGTAGTTTACCGAGAGGTGAATCTCAATACCATTCGTTGCTTTGTGTAGTTGCAGAAGACGTACTAATTTGCGGTCAATGGGAAATCATGCTTGCCAGTTAGCCGCTAGTCAACCGCCTAAACTTCCGCTTCGGTTCCCTGTTACCTGAATGTAAACTGTCAAGTACAGTACAGTAAAAAAAAGAATGCCCAAACATTCAATGTGAATTAAGGAATAGAGAATAAAAATTACAAAATGTATTTTGTACTTTAAAAATAAAAGTCTGTTGTATTCTGCCTCAGCATCCTGGGCTGGGTCAAAGGTTTTCCTCTTTTTGCATTGTTTGAATCCATTGTTCCAAAACATAAGAACTCACCTGTGGCCCTTTTTATTCATCCTGAGGTTCTGGTTGGCGTGTGGACAGTTTTGCTTCTTAGTGTTTGCGCCTCGAGAATTGTGTGTTAATTGAGTTCAGGTTGTGCTGACTGGAGTTAATTAAATTGAATGCCAGCGCTTTCTAAATGAGCACACATGCAACCTGTGCTTCATGAAGAGATTTGTGTGTAGTTTTGCACAAAAGGTTGAACAAATCTGCAACATGTGTGAAAACGTGAATAGTGTTTACAGTTTCTTTTGCTCATAGAACCAGTTTTAGTGTGTAAGTGATTGAGAAAAACTACTGAGATGTGTCATCATCATGTTTACCCATAAAACAGGTGGGTAATAATTTATTCTTCAATTAGCCTATAATCAAACAAACATCCTTCACATCAGTGTAACAGTGTGTCCATTTTATAAAACCCTACATGAATACAAATGACTAAAGGAGGAACCTGCTTGAGTGCTGATATTCTCCCTCCCCCCATCTCCCATGTCTTTATGTATTGTGCTGTTATTTCTTGTATTTGGTACAATGTGCAATGTACTTAATGGTTAGGTCCTGAGGTTAAGAAGCCACATGGGTTTGCTTTAGACTCATAGACAATAGGTGTTACTCTTTCTATCAATTTACCAGCCCAATTATACACAATGGAGTAATAGATATTTATGATCAAGCACTGTGGGGGTTAAGAGCCCTTAGTAATTACTTTGACTACATACTCACCCCAAGAGTCTTAAATGCGCCGCCGAACTTCCGCTTCTTTCATTTAATTGATTTGCTTATTTATTGACTGCAATTTTTGTGGCTTTAGTTGGTGAAGGTGCAAACACATAGACGCTCCAAAATCACATAAACTCCATTTTATGTATGTTATGCTTGCCTGTTTCACTTTGATATACATTCAACCAGAAGACATGTTTACATGCACATCAAAATTGTGATTATAATGCAATTAAGGCAATAATGTGATAATGACTAATAATAATGAGTCTGTACTGGACTACATTAAGACGTGATTCTTATCATATCTGTCATCCAAAACTGCCTGTAGGGTTGTATGAGGGCCGCCCCTTTTCGGTTGATTAAAACTAAAGCCTCTAATTGGAGGGAAGTGGTGCGCATTTTCAAAGCGCTGCACAATTATGCACGCCTCATCCATGATTAAATATTGCGCAACCAGCACCAGGCTCCTGCAAAGTGACTCGGTAGTAAACCAGTCCGATGCAGGTTGATACTACTAGCTGCTGCACTTCGTCACCAAGCCACAGATATTAGGTTGTCAGTGCATCGCCGCTGTGTGTGCGCATGTGATTAAGTGGAGGGGTTATTGTCATATTGCTGCATAGTTTTATATTGACTATTGTTGACATTGACAAAATTGCTTTGTGATCAGATGCACACTGTGTCTGCGT
>OMOT01060880.1:0-11066 GCA_900312575.1 Acanthochaenus luetkenii | reverse complement strand
TGCTGCTCTCTGTTCGATAACCCACTGTTAAATTTAGTCCTCTAACTGTGGCCATCTCGCTTTGTTCCCTCGGAAACTCTGTTTGGTCTTCTTTATTTGGCGCAGGTCATCTTCTTGCTTCCTCCAGTTCCGTACCATTGATTCATTAATGGTGAATTCTCTCGCAGCTGCCCTATTCCCATGTTCAACCGCGTGGCTGATAGCCATGAGCTTGAACTCAGCGGTGTAAGCGTGTCTCTTCACGGGTGCCATTTTGTCCTTTGAGACCAGAACACACACTGGAGAGTGAGTAAGCCCAGTACGTATGTAACTCCGCCCCCATTACCATAATGCTGCTAGCGGTGGGGCATTGTAGTTTACCAAAACATTTTGAGAGCGCCGTGAGCGCCGTGTACCACACAAAATCGCTTCGAGGTCAGTCATGGACCATAATTAATCCATACATAAAGCGCACCGTACTATAAAGCGCACTGTCGTGGTCTGAGAAAATTATAGGCTTTTAAGTGCGCCTTATAGAGCGGTAAATACGGTACAAAGATAAATAACTAGAAATTCATAGTCTGCAACAGCACAGTGTACAGTTCACTGTAGAGCAGTGGTTTTCAAACACTGGGTGAAGTACTGAAATTGGTCATATGATGATAAAAATGCTCCCCCACATTTTGGGGTTAAATGTCTAAAAATATATAAAGTACACAACAGTTTGGTTTTTAGTGCCAATAAACACACATACATAAACACATGTACATGCATGAGTACATATGCAATTAACAATACCTGATCTAAATTTGTATATATACATACACTGTATGAACTATGTACGCACTGTAGCAGACGGAGGGAGTTTAGGAGGGGAAGGTTGAAGGAGGGGCAGTGTAGGCAGGTTCCTGAAGGGGCACTAGAGCCCAGAGACGGCCCTCCGCCCCACTCAGCGGCAGATGCGAGGCAGCTGAGGCAAAGAGGGAGAGCGGGCAGGACCAATTTTGGGGTGTATAGCATTTGCTAATGGTGAGCTGGGTTGTGGCAATCAAGTGTCATAGCAAAAACAGTAATGGAGGAAAGCAGTAAGAAATTAAAGAACAGTAATGTTAAATGTGCAGACAAGACCCGTTCCAAAACACGGTGAACATTGGCATGACTTTTTCTTTTGCAGATTGGCTGCGTTCGCCATCTCATTCTTCAATTCCTGTGGAGGCTTTACAGATGCCGGTTTCAGCCTCAAATGCCATTTCAAGGTAGACAACTCATCAAGATGAGTGACAAGTGTCAGAGCGGGAATTTATATTGTAGCTTTAAATCTGTTTGATACTGCTTACTATGATGAAAACATATACATTTTGGTCCTGAACATTTATGTCAGCATTAAAACACGAGTAATCTGTATTCTTGCCAATAACAAGGTGGGAAAACTGGGTTTAGGTGGGTTTACCATCCACTACATCCCTTGAGTACACTAATGGTTCCCACAGATGAAGCAAGTCTTGAGATTTTGCCTGAATGTGAGTAAAAACAATGTCAGTCAAAATGTTTGCATTGACGTCATTAAAATGCAATTCACTTCATTTCATATAATTTGACAACTTTATGGTCTCGTAGGGCAAATTTGGTTTGCAGACAGAGTTTATAATAAAAAAGTCCCATGGTTCTTTTAAGCACTATAAAGAAGTGTCGGCTGTTTACAAAACTATCTTGGTGAGCAGCCTGCGTTTGTTTACCTGCTGCAACGTAGGCTACTATTTGTACAATGGGCGGCACTGTGGCGCAGTGGTTAGCACTGTCGCCTCACAGCAAGAAGGTCCTAGGTTAAAATCTCGCCTGGCCCTTTCTTTGTGGAGTTTGCTTGTTCTCCCTGTGTTCGCGTGGGTTTCCACTGGGTTCTCCGGTTTCCTCCCACAGTCAAAGACATGCAAATATATGTGTTTGTGTAGTGTGGTGCATGGTGTGATGTACTATGTATATGATGCATGCAATGTATACTTTAATGGGGGCGGCAGTAGCTCAGGAGGTAGAGTTCCCGCCCCGCAACTGCAGGGTCGGCGGTTTGAGTCCAGCTCCTCCCGGGAACAATCTGTCGTAGTGTCCTTGAGCAAGACACCTAACCCCGAATTGCTCCCGTTGAGTAGGTCGGTACCTTGCATGGCTGCCTCCGCCAACGGCATGATATGTAGGTCGCTTAATGTAATGTAATGTTTAAGTCGCTTTGGATAAAAGCGTCTGCTAAATGCTGTAATGTAATACAATGTACGATATATTTTTATAATGATTATGAAGACAAAGAATTCTACTTTGACTCTGACGGCACTGGCTACAGGTTTGAGCCAGAATACATGGACACGTAACTCCAAGAGATGTTTGAGAAGAGAGCAAATAAGAAAGAGAGGCTGAAGAAGGTGTGGAGCCATCCGAAGTTGCGGCCCAGGCTAGACCAATAATTTTGGGGGACTTTTGGTATTCTTGCAAGAGGTCCTAGCAGATGCCCAGAGAGGAGGAACGTTTTTGTTGTATGGAGTGGGATCTGTTGCTACTGAATGCCATTGAAAACCTGGATGTATCCCTGGATGAGACTGGATCATCTCCAGCATGCACAACCGATGCCATGGACTTTCAAGCACTAATAAACCGGGCAGTTTTAGAAACCTTCTTCCACGTCCCTAAAATAAATTAGAGTAAGAGGCCCAGTGCCGGAGGGACGGAACAGACAACTCTCAATTCTGTAATTCTGTAAAGTAATCACGTCCATTTCAATTTTCAAACAAGCCTATACATTTGGGTGATGTTTTTTCTCGCCTGAATAGCCCAATCTTACTGCCGAAAATAAACAAATGCACCACAGTGTTCAGTGAAATAATAAAACAATTACATTAACTGTTACTCCCTCGTGGGAACTCCACTCATGGATGCCTTTATTTAGCCAAGCGTAGCTGCTGCTCATTCTGTTCACTTTGTAAAGCACCGAACAACAGACAGGGATAATGAAAGAGGCATAAATATGAGAACTACATTGCTTTGGGGTTCACTTCTATTGGCAATAGTGCCTTTCCTAAACCACAGTGTGTTATTACTGTGTTATCGAGGGCTCAGTGGTTAGCACTGTCGCCTCACAGCAAGAAGGTCATGGGTTAAAATCTCGCCTGGCCCTTTCTGTGTGGAGTTTGCATGTTTTCCCCGTGTTTGCATGGGTTTCCTCTGGGTGCTCCAGTTTCCTCCCACAGTTCAAAGACATGCAAATACATGTGTTTGTGTGTAGTGTAGTATATGATGTGATGTACTATGTATATGATGCATGCCCTTTGAGACATGCTTGTATAAAAGGGCTACATAAATACAACATAATTGATTGATTGCTATTAGTGCAAAAGTACTATCTTACAACTCGATGAAACCTTCATTCTTGCGTAGACATTTAGAAACAAAACATGCTCATTTGAAAAATAAGACAGGAGTTTTTTGAGCGAGAATTAAGATGACTTTCGACTAGTAAGACATTTATTATCAACAGATACCATTAATATGAAGGGGCTAGAAGCATCTTATATGATGAGCTACCGAGTGGCTAAGACCAGGCAAGCCCCACACTATTGTGGAGGACTTGATTCTCCCTGCTTCTGCAGTTCTGGCTGGGACAATGCTGGGGGAAAAGGCAAAAAAAAACTATACAGATGATGCCTTCATCAAACAACACAACGCTTACAAACATGGCAACAACCAAAAAACTAAAAACATTTGAGAGTGCGCTGACCCTGGTGCTAGCAGCTGGAGGTTGAATGTCTGAAGGGGTATGGGACTGTAAAAAGTTTGGGAACCACTGATCTAAAGGAATAAATACAGTATAATTAAATTGATTATAACTTAACTAGAAATGTAACTTCTTCCTAGAAGACAAAATATATTCCAAGAGGGTTTCGTTTTTAGTGATTTTTTAAAACTATATTTGCCATTACCTCTCCATCCTTTAGTTATGGATATGAGATTTCCTCCAAAAACAGTGGTGCATTGTTTTTCAACCAAGAACATGTCATAAGCAGAATCTTACCATTAGCTAAGAGCCCCTCTGGGAATGTATTTGCAGTAATCCATCTTTAAAATTGCTATCATCCATCTTAGTTATATCAGGATACAGCATCTATTCTAAAAACTAAAAACAAACAAAATCAGGAGCGGGTCATCTGAAAAAAGAAAAAAGAACAAAGTAGAGATGCACATCTAACTCAGAGCCCCATTGGAAAAGCTGTGTTTTCTACTGTATAATCTATCTTTATTCTGTCTGCCTATGGTACTATGAAAACAACATGCCAGATGGTCACACAAACCCATAGATTGTTCCATACCCAGATTTAAACATTCAGCTTTGTAACAAGAAAATAAAAATAAAACAAATAAATAAAGCAAACATTTGTAGGACACAAGAACATTTCAGGGCTTAATGAGAACGTTTAGCAGCGGCAGCAGGAAACATGGAAAGGTTGACACTAACTATGACAACACTAAGATGAATTAGCACTATTTTCTTTGAGGAGACAAACATAACTGCAAACCAGGCTAGTCAAGGCTCCATTATCATTTCAATTCAAATACCTACAGACCTCTAACAGTAGCACTGACCTGTCGACCGTATGGAAAGAGTCTGATCTTCTCCCAGACCATTTGAATTACTGATAGCTGAGAGGGTGTTATGGAATTGAAACCAAATAATAAAAAATAAACTTGCCTACCCTAGCTTTAAGACAGTCCAAATTAAGCTATAACAAATGTCAAATCTTCTAAACTTTTACAAACTATAAAACACTTAACAATTTATTTGGACAATCTAATGTTGACAATCAACTATCAGGTGACAAAAAGTAGATGTTCAACAAAGTGCTACTTGCCTATTTGCAGCATCTCTAAAGACTGGTAACCATAACCCTGATTTTAGCCAAACCCTAACCCCAACCATAACCCTGACCCCCTTTTTAAACCTAAACCCAACCCCAACATGACCCCATTTCTAACATTAACCCTAACCGGACCCTATTTGTAACATTAACCCTAACCTGACCCTATTTCTAACATTAACCCAAAACCTAAGATTAACCCTAACCCAGACACTGAATATCTATAGACTGCTTTTCACACTATTGTCTCTAAGCTCAATAGACATTTTAGTGACGCATTATAGTTACTTGATAGTAAGTTAAGTATCAGTGTTGGACTATCCAAATAAAATATGATCAATCCAATTATTGTGGAGATACTTTTTGTAGTCACTACTTTTAAGACTTTTGGACCCAATTAACCGTTCTGAACTTTTGAGCCCTTATGAGCCTGAGATCCTCAGGCAGGGCCCTTCTGACTGTTCCTGTTACTCACCAAATGCAGAACTCAGACTCGAACATGGATAAGGAAAAGTATTTATTGGCAGGGTTTCCCGGGAATGAAGGTGGATGGGGAAAAATCTAGCAGGCGAAGGCAGAGGGCTAGGGAGAAACTGGTGGCTGAAGAGGCGGTGCAGAGCAGGAGTGAAGGCTGGATGTGAACGTGGCTGACAAAGCTAGCTTGGGAGCTATTAACTGGCTGACTGGATTGCTGAACGGCAGGCAGGGAGATGGACAGGCAAGCAGGCAGGCATGCAGTGGTCCTGTGGTACAGGGAAGCAGAGTTAGAGACAAACTCAAAAACATCAGCAAGGAAAACTTGAATCTCAAATTTAAGAGGCCTGAAACAACGATCTGGCGATGAATGAAGAACTGGGGTTGATATACTGCAGATTAGATGAGTTGATGGATAGCAGGTGTGCAGCTTGGAGCAGGTGAGTAGGCTGGACAGCAATCAGGGAGTCGAGGGAGTGAGAACGAGTTTCAGAGAATGTAAACACTACTACTTCCGTTATTAATTATGTGCTAACAAAGCAAGACACTGGCATCTAGGGTTCAGTGGTCTACATGCAGAATCACCAAATGCGTGCACCGCCGTAGACACCTATGCCGCAGCCACCTATGCCGCAGCTACGGCATAGCTTTGACGCAGAAGTATAATTTGGCCTTAAAGTTGACCAGGCTTTTGGAATGGCCTGTCTGAGCCCCGGAGCCTAGACAGCCATCTGCTGTGGCTGTCACCTACGATTACTTAACATACTGTATGCTAAAACTTTAGCATGTACACCGGACAGAACTATCTACCAGAGACACCAAGATGATTTTGTGCCAATCCTCTCGTCACATATTGGCCACGGTGACAAAGAGTAGTCCTTTAATAAACTCCTTAAGCATTATTTTTACATTTGGGAAAAACAATTACGCTGTTTATTGCCTATTTTTATATATTTGCCTATATACTGGATTTGCTTTGGTCTCGATCTTGACTTGGTCTCAACCTTCTTTGGACCTGGTCTCGACTTAAAGTCAACTGGACCTGGTCATGGTATTGACTTAGATTAGACTAATATCTTGACTACAGCCCTGCCTACTTTCATACCAGCCTGTAATAGAGAAAGATGGAGAGAGACTAAGGTAAGATTAATCAAGCAATTTTGTTGTTTTGTCTGTAACATTGCAGTGACCTTCAGACCATATAGACATTCAATTCAATGGAGCCTCACAGTCAAAGAGGAAAACAAACAAAGAATCCATCTGCTCTACAATGTTGGTATTTAAAGAGATGAAGACAGATAGAGAAGAACAAGGAAAATGGACTTAGGTAATAACAGAAGGAGGAAGAACATTGAACTGTATGGAAAATCAGTCTAACAGACCTTGGTACACTAGCCTCGACTAGTGTTTCAGATAGTGTTGATTTGAACTGACTGTACCAGTCTGACACCACCATCTATAAAAAGGAGGTAGGCCCTGATTTGGCTGAGAGTTTGCAATGTGTAGAGAGTGCACTATAGTGTATTTCCTAAATAACCTCATTAGAATTACATATTTACACTGCACAGTGAGTGGAGTGTATGCCAAATAGCACTAGCACAAAATACACCCACATTGCGTCTGTGCAGGTCATACATATCTCAATGCTGATATTTTGCACCTGTAATACTGACACTCATAGTAGGTGAGATCATGACAATTAAAAGTAGTTCCCAATTCATAAACGGCCCACTTAATGGCCAAGCACTCCTTCTCCAGGGTGGAGTATTTCTGTTCCCTTGGTAGGAGCAGCAGATCACATGTGTTACACATGGCTAAGTGGAATTTAGTTCACATTTGCCACATTGTTTTCACTCTCTCCTGCATCTTTCTGGTCTCTCTTCTCTGTACAATGCCAAAATGTCAATTTTAACAAGGCATTTAATCTCATACTCTTAAAATCTAGTTTTTCTTTTTAAAAGTGCAAAATTCAGAGATAATCTTAGTCTTCAATGTCACTTGCTTCAGGAATTTTATTAAAAACAAGTGTCATCTTGAAACACTCCCCAGATCAAAATGATGATTTGACCCCCCCTCCCACCAACCTGCACTATGTTGCACATGGGGGTTACACATCTCTGGACTATATCCTTGGACTAAATCAGCACAGGAGCCCATTTATTGCACAGGACTAATGTTCAACACCACTAGGCACTATTTGTTTTATAGTTTTAGATTTTTGTATATTTGTACTATTTATATTACCTGTCCTTATTGTAACTTTTATTATATCATCTGCCTCTATTTCCGCCATTGTTCTGCCAATTGCTGCAATGACACCTGAATTTCCCCTAGGGGATCAATAAAGTGCAATCTATCTATCTATTTGCATTGGAAACAAGTAAAATAATTTCATCCCAATGGCAGATTTCCAATACTAGACTAAATGACATGTTAAGACTGATATTTCCTGCAGCGTATTATGTTAAATAAAGCAGAAAACCCCAAAAATGTAATATGGAAAAATATGCTAAAACTAGTGGTTAGGAATATTTCAAACAGTGAAATAAATACCACCACCAATGCTGTCACAGCGGTACTGATCATGTTAGTATTGACTGTTATCAGGTGAGGGAATGTACTAAAGAACGGCTGTGGTATCTGCAGAACTGGGGGAGACAGAAAAAGTTATATAGAGAGAGAGCGAAAGAGGGAGAGAGAGACTTCAATAAAAGACAGACTACGTGGTTCATGTTGCCTTATCTCTGATTACTCTCCTGCTAATGCACAGTCATCTCCTCACTACTCATCCACTTAGAACAATGTAACTCTAGTCATTTCTTCTCTGTCTATATATATGTCTTTTGCTGTATACCAAGTTGTTTGTAGCCTAGAGCTTTGACAACACAACTTGCATCACAATTATTTTCTCTACCCATAAGGGAAGCTTAAAAGTACTGAAGTGGGTGAGTGGGTTGATTCTTTTTATGCCTTTATTCGAAATGTAATGGCCCTATATATAATGATGATGACCAAACTATGAAGTCATTATATTATTATTATTAGTAGTAGTAGTAGTTGGCATGGTGATGGCCCGTCTTGCCCACCATTTGCAGCAGTGCGAGGCATCAGCGGGGAAAACGGAGAAAGTCACTTTTTCATTGCGGACAACACGTCATCACCACTTTTGTTATAGCCTTCACTGTTTCAGGTTTCTTAGATAACAATGATAACTCGGACTACGACGGAACATTCAACATTTATTCTGCAACAGTAGTACATTAACAATGGTTGATTACCCACACTAGATTAAGAATACTTTATTGTCACACTCATGCACAGAGCACCGTACACAGTGAAATTATTTCTCTGCATTTAACCCATCACGGATCCCCCACAGATACACACAAGTGACTGCACAAACACACACATGCTAGGGGGGCCGGAAAAGAGGGCAGCCATGTACAGCGCCGGGGAGTAATTTGGGGTTAGGTGTCTTGCTCAGGGATACTACAACGGGAGGAGCTGGACTCGAACCGCCAACATTGCGGTTGCAGGGCAGGAACTCTACCTCCTGAGCTACTGCTGCCCGAATGATAGAATGATAGCCTGAGGTTACCCATAACTCCCCTCGGTGTTCCTGCCTACGGAACCCATACTAGCCCAAAATACACAACATCTCCTCCCCTCTTACAATGAATGTCTTATGGAAGAAACAACTGAGTATTATTCAAATATAACATAACCAAGGTCTATCAACAGACATAACATTAACTAGAGGTGAGGGTATACTACCTCGATCCTCTGACCGTACCCAGGGGATTTATTCTTCCCCAATAACTTGGGTCAGTCACTAGCCTAACCTATAAGTTCAGGTGTGCAGGAGGACGCCGCTCTCTGGTAGGCTATCAGCTATCTGAAGGCGCATTAGTCTTATTGTCCTCCAATGGTGAACTCCAATGGTGTTGCAGTCACATCCTCAACTGGAACGGTTGTCTCTGGTGCGGTTGAGTCCTGCACTTGTGTGGGTAGATGAACCGGTGGGTTGACAAGTGCATCTGAAGAATCTCCCAGAGACAGCTCCTCCAGCACTGGTAGAGTCTGTAGGAGTTGATCAACATGTCTTCTCCAGACACTATCAGCCGTTTGGACAGTATAGGATACTGGTCCAGTTTGCGCAATAACAGTGGCAGGAATCCACTTTACTTTCTTGCCAGCACAGATTCTCCTGAGGTGAACACACTATTTGCCCCTAACCTGTTTCTCCTGATGATGTTGAACGATGTCTGCCGCTGAGAACTTCAAGAGGTCAAAGGTGGTGCGCAGGTCTCTCTTTAGCAGGCTAGCAGGAGATGTCTTGGTGGTTGCATGTGGACTGTTGCGGTAGGTTAGTAGGAAATTGTGCAGTCTCTGATGTAGTGTTCCTTGCCCCTGTGATGTTTTCAATGCATGATTCATGGTTTGAACAAACATTTCCGCCAGACCATTTGTTGCGTGGTGGTAAGGAGCTGACTTAATGTTGTGACACACTTGTAACTGGTTGGAGTGTTCACTTGACCGGAGATAATAGAACAACTGTCCACACACAATGTCAGGTAAATAACAGCTTTAATTACTGTTTGTGGGAGGAAAAAGGTTAGTCCCTGACACACAGGCAGGGTGTGAGAGTGTCAAAGTTCAGGCAAGGGGTCGGTACATGGGGCGGGTTCTCAGGTAGTCCAAGGGTTGTGGCAACGGGAGGTTAGTCAGGCAGGCAAGAGTTAATCACAGAGGGGGTTCTCAGACAGGCAGGAAAACAGCACACAGCACATTCCTCAGTCCGGTTGGTCATACATAGGCAATCCAGCAGGTTGGCACTCACGCTTTCTCTCTCTCCTACGTCCCCCATGGGTCTTCCTGAGTGTGTGTACTGTTGCCCTTTTGATCACGCACCTCCTTGTGCGCTGTTTTGCCGCAGCCGGTTTGGCTGAGCGGCTCACCTGGCCCGCATTTTGCTGTGATTGTGGTGGAAATCCATATATGGGCCATAATGTCCACGTGGGGAATGGCACATAACGGCCCTCCTTTAACTCTCCCCTCCTATATCCCCACCATCTGCCACACACCCTCCACCTCAGCTCTGATCGTGAGGGAGGAGCGGTCCAGCCCCTAGGGCATCCCGTCGGGACATGGCATCTGCGTTCAAGTTCAAGTTCAAGTTCATTTATTTATATAGCCCTTTATCACAAGCATGTCTGTCTCAAAGGACTTTACAGAAAATGAGCCAACTAGATCTACCTGAACGTCAATCAGAGGAAATTACAGAATAGTAAAAGATAAACAGAAACAGAATCAAGTACAGGACAAACAAAATCAATGTATCAAGCCATAGCCCTAACTATTCTACAAGGCCTAAGTTACCCGGCACCACAGCCTTAGACCCTCAATGCATGCAAGGAAAAACTTCCACCAAAACCTTATTAGGTAGAAAAAAATTGAAGAAACCTTGGGTGGGCCAAGTCAAAGAGGGATCCCTCACCAGGACGGCTGAGCAGGAGCAGGTGCCGGGACAAACAATGGAATGTACAATAGCATAAGCAATGACAGTAATATAGGAAACATATGGTGACTGATGGGCGTGGTCAATGCCGATGTCCAGAGAACCGGGGCCCGCGACCACGCAGCAGCAGCACCAGGGAAGGGACAACGACCATCAACAACAGCCGCAGGGGGGACGGGCAGCACCCAAGTTGACATGAG